>CM076574.1:174934590-175244490 GCA_034641835.2 Pinus albicaulis
TTTAAAACAATTTTGATATTATAGCTATTTTTTTCTAAATATAAATATATAAAACGAAAAGTCTATCCATTCGAACAAAGTTAACTAAAGATTACAACCTACATGAGGCATCGAGAGACACGAATCTTCACTGGGAAAATATATTTGAATTGGGTATCTATGTCATTTAAGAATGAAAACTTCCCCAATTAATTATGAAGTAATTTCAATATATTAATAAATTAATAATCTTAATAATCTTTAGTATAAAAAAATATTATTAGGAGATGCTTATTATTTAAGTTTATTATTAATAAATATAAAATTAAAAAGAAAAAAATTGAGAAAAGGTTTATTATTAATAAATATAAAATTAAAAAGATGAAAAAAATTGAAAAAAAAAATTAGCAATTGCTATGTAAAAAGTAAATTTTGATAAAAATGAAATATATATATATATATATTGCAAAATTGTTAATTAAAAAAAATATATATTTTTTCCAAATTATAAATAAATGTATTAACAAAATAATTTCTCAAAATTTAACTGAAATTGAAAATAATATGTTTGTCTTTAAATTATATGTATAATAATAATATTTAGGAAAATATAATAATAATAATAATAATAAAAGTAAAAGTAAAAACTTTCAAACTATTGTGGTTTTTAGTTGTCAATACATTTAGAAAAACAAAATGAGAAAGTAAGCATTGTTCACACACCAAACAGAAATCACATTAGATAAGTAGAGGCTACATGTATAGCTTATAAACTACTGATTTCTAGCAATCTAGATTATAAGAAAGTGGATCTGATTAGCTAAAGATAGTAACCTAGAAACTCACAAATACAACCTATAATCCACATGTAACCTAAATGGAAGCACTATTTTCAAGTCCCTTCCTTACAATTCTTTACTACCCAAAAAAATAGTCTCGATATTGAATCACTCTACAACTTACTTTCATCTATCAAAATGCAGTGAACTACAATTTTGTTAGTTATATAGGTAAGTGTTGTAGGTATTGAGTGTATTCATAACTCAATCATACAAATTGACTTTTTTTAACATACACACAAAGATAACCTCTAACTATTGATGTTGAAACAACAAAGAGTAACCAAACCACCAAAATATAACAAAGTTTAAACATAATCAAGTCAATGATATGTTATCTTAGCATCTAAGAATGTTGAGAACCAATAACTTAAACTATGCTACTATGTTCAATAATTGGTTCTTCATTTGATCTTTGCACATTTCATTAATAATAATAGCATATTACAACATAAGAAAATTTCAACCCACACCACAAAGTTTTATTATATCATATCAGCTATGTATTAAATCAGATTTGTCACACCCTAAAGCTAAGGATTTCATACAGCTTCATATACATAGTCCACTATGCAAATCCAACCATTATAAGAGCCACAAACATATTCCAACCACACACAAGATCTTAGCGCTACAAAATAACCAAAACAGTTTTCCCCACTTCTTTCTCGCTATCATATTTTTTATGTTCAACACTCACAACAACAACAAAAATTGTGCTCTTGACATTTCCATGCACAACAACAAAAGAAATGTGCTCTTTGACAATTCCATACATAGATTCTTCATTGGTAGTAGCTTAGGTCACAATCAGAAAATGATTCCTTCTTCAATTCAACAGCAGAACAACATGCATGCACATGGAAATCGAACACAGAGACAATATAAAATCCACTCTCCTACCTTATTTGTACATAAGATTTTAAAAAAAAAAAAATCACAACTCTCCCATCTTCATGGTCTTCCCGTAAGGGAATTAAGCCAGAACATGGTCTAATACAAAATAAAATAAAAAGTAAAATAAGAATGTGAACATGCACCAAACAAAAATCACATTATATTTCATAGAAAAATAGAAGTTAATGTATAGCTTATAGATTACGTATTTCTAACAACTAAAGATAGTAACTTAGAGGCTCACAATAATATTTCAAGTTATATAATGTAATTTTTTCATATAATTTTAACTTGTCATTATAATAATATTTGGCCATAGCATGTGATGTGACTATTTATGAAATGAAATTTATTCCTTTTTAACGAGCTTATGATTTGTCTAAATATTCATTTTACTCAAATAAATAAATCTTTTCCTTTCATATTTACAGTTAACTCTAAACATTTTTAATTTTTTTAATAAATTCTGATATATCTAACCTCAAAGCCTAAACCTCAAAACCTAACATCTAATAAAATTGATTTAGAGTGACTGGAATTAGAGAATAATTATTCCATTAAGTATCACTTTGTATCAATCTCTCTTATTCCGCTACCATTAAACAATATCATAAATCTTGCTCCAGAATAAATATTTAAAAATTAAATTTAGCACAGCCCAACTTTATGTTCAATTATATGGATTTATTTATATTGTTTCATAATATATCTTTGTAAATATATTTTTTAATATCTATTCCAACTATATTATTTATAAATATTTGATATTCAAATTTAACCACTATAAACTTTTTAATAATTTTTTTTAACTATTATAAAAATTTTAATAATTTTTAGATTTAATAAAGAAATTACGAGATAGTTTTTATGGATTCTGATTTCTTAAAATTCAAAGTCTCACATGAAATAAGATTAACTGAGCTAGTTATACAATATGTCCTATTCTGCGACAATCAAATAATCTCGTAAACTTTACTCTTAGAAAAATAAATAAATAAAATAGAAATGAATGTCAACCTTATGAATTGCAATCTTCATTTTTTTTACACAGAAATAACACTCTGATTTTGAATGTCAACCTTATGAATTGCAATCTTCATTTTTTTTACACAGAAATTCACCCTTTCCGGACTGTTCTCAACCAATGTAATTTTTTTCCCTTCAAAAAATTCATTTCGGTGACTAAAAGGAATATAGTCTGCAACACATTGATTTTGAATATCAACCTTATGAATGGCAATCTTTATTATTTTCATTTAATCTAATTTTCTGCCAAAATATTTGATATTGCAATGTCTCCATATAGCCTTATTTTCTACCATATGTATGAATGACATCAGCCTATGATACAATTTCTTTTGCAAATGAACTTTGCATTAAAATTGGTTCAAAAATTATTATTTTTTAATAGTATTCTTATTTCAAGAAAATGTCTTTTTGAATTTGAATGTTTTGTCTTAAAACTGAGAACAATGATAAGATCCTAATGAATTGATTCTACACTCAAATCCTTATGAGATTGTGGATCTTCATCTAATTAATAAAAAAATGTTCAACTATGTTGTTGAAGCGCCTTAAGTGAAGTGATTTCTTATTTTGATGATGAATACACTTTAACTTTTTGTGCATTAAAAAATATATTTTAAATAGCATTCAAATCTTTATGTTTATAATAACAACATTGAAGGATTTAAGGGGATCCTAGTGATGCATTGTAGTGCAACAATGTAACTTCGTCACATTTTGGCCTTATAATCGCAGAACCATTTTCATTCTTCAATAGTAGTGTTTTGCAATCATAAAAGAGATATGCATGAAATGATCTTTTACACCAATATTGTATTTGATTAGTGGTTTAGCTAGCTATCTTCACATATAACTTGCAAGTAATATGGTTCAGATGTTGATCTCATGATGCTTCATGATGAAGGCTTCTAGAAACCAGACATAAAGGTGTATAAGATATGCTCCTCTAGGCTTGATGGCAACACCTTTGCTTTCATATAATTGCAGAGATCTCATGTTTTTGCTTTCTTGATAGATCAAATTTCAGTTGAATACTTGAGTTACAATATAATATACTTTGATGCATACCATATACATATTCATATTCATTAGAGGCTGAAGAATTTTGAGAAAATTCTAATGATCAAAATATATATTGAGCAAGGAACATCCTCAGCATGTTTTAACTAGATATGCAAATGTTTAATTGGACTATGTACATTTGAGAATGCTTATTTACATGTTTATATATAGAATATATACATATGTACATTTTGTATTAAAGAATGAACCATTGAATGATGAACCTGATTGATGTTTCCCATTCATGAAGATGATGGCTTGATATTGCGATTTGAGGATGGTCCCTTATTCTTGCTGCTATTTGACTGCTTCAAAATCTTGACACAATCATATGCTTATTTCTCCTCTTCTTTACTTGTTCCTACTCCTGTAGTCTCCCCCTTAGATAGTGCATTCGTTTTCATATTCTCTTCATTATTTTAGGCTTTTCTTTTGAAATCAAACTAGTGATAGGAGTCTGTAGGGATACACCCTCAGATATTCAAAAGGTTCTCTAGCAAGTGGCTTTGCAAATATATTTGTTATTTGTTCTTTTGTGGGTATGAACTCCAACTTCACAGTTTTCTCAACCCCTCATTCTCTGAGGAAGTGGTACATTATGGGGATATGTTTATTCTTTGAATGAAGCACGTGATTTTTTGAAATACTTATTACACTTGTATTGTCGCACTTAATAGATATAGGTTCTCTGAAGTTTACCTTCATGTTTTGCAAAGTTTGTTTCATCCACAACACTTGCGTGCAACAAGGAATAGTTTCTATGTATATGACTTATGTTGTAGATAGGGAAACTAACGATTGTTTTTTGCTAAACCATGCGACCAGAGACTCTCCTAGGTAGAATGCACCACCACTTGTACTTTTCTTGTCACCCACACAACTGGCCCTGTCTGCATTTGTGTATGTTATGGGGATATGTTTAGTCTTTGAATGAAGCACATGATTTTTTGAAATACTTGTTACGCTTGTATTGTCGCACTTAATAGATATAGGTTCTCTAAAACTTACCTTCATGTTTCGTAGAGTTTGTTTCATCCACAACTTGTGTGCAACAAGGAGTATTTTCTATGTATTTGACTTCTTGCTAACTGAAGATTGTTTCTTGCTAAACCATGCAACTAGAGACTCTCCTAGGTAGAATGCACCACCACTTGTACTTTTCTTGTCACTCACACAACTCGCCCAGTCTACATTTTTGTATGTTGTCAATGTAAAGTTCTTACCTTTTGGGTATCATAGCCCATAGTCTATAGTTCCTTTCAAGTATCTAAATATCCTATTTGTTGTTGGTAGATGATTATGTTTAGGTGTTTATTGATATATTTCCACTAATGCTACTTCCAACATTATATCTGCTCTGGAAGTTGTTAGGTACAGCAACTCCCTATCATAGATTCGTAAATATTTTGATCAACATCAGGTGATTCATCATATGCACATAACTTGCATCTAATTGCCATGGGGGTTGTGACAGGTTTACATTCTTTCATTTAGAGCTTTTTCAACATATATTTTAGGTATTTCTCTTGACAAATGAATATGCCTCCAGAATTTTTTAGGATTTGCAGCCCTAGGTAAAAGGTAAGTTATCCAATCATTGATATCTCAAATTCAGACTTCATCTCTTCAACAAACCATTTTTCTAAATGATATTTATTTATGTTAAACATAATATCATCCACATACATAACCACACTTATTAATTCATCTCCATCAGTGTTTTTGTACATATTATTATTATCTCCTCCTCTCTTAATGCCTTGTTTTCGAAGATATTTGTCTAACCTTGAGTACCATGCCCTTGGTGCTTGTTTAAGGCCATACATTGCCTTCTTTAGCCTGCAAACATAGCTAGGATTATCTGATAATAAAAATACTTTAGGTTTCTCCATATAGACCTCTTCCTCAAGTTCTCCATTTAAGAAAGTTGATTTCACATCCATTTGAAATACTTTGAAGTCATTATAGCAAGCAAAGGCCAAAAACATCATGATTGCTTCCAATCTTACCACTAATGCAAAAGTTTCTTCGTAGTCAAGACCTTCTACTTGTAAGTAAGCCTTGCACACAATTCTTGCTATGTTTCTAACACTTGTCCCCTGTTCATTTATCTTGTTTTTGAATACTCATTTTATGTCAATGACATTCTTTCCAACTGGTCCTCGTGCTAGTTCCCAAGTCTTATTTTTTTCAATTTGATCTAAATCCTCGTTCATAGCATCTATTCAGTTATTTTCTTTATTTGCTTCATCAAACTTATTTAGTTCAATATGTAACAACATAGAAATATGAGCTTGGTCTAATTTCTCAGCAAGTTGTCTTCTTGTTGCAATCCTTCACATTTATCTCCAATTGTTTACCTTTCGCGAGGATTATTTTGTGTATGTCATGAGGGGCCTCTTGAATGAGTCTCTGTCTTTTCCAACTCTTCATCTTGTACTTAAATGTATTCATTGTCATGATGATGGTATGGAGGATTGATAAAACCTATTCTCTTGTTCTTATGAGATAACTCTTCATCAAAATTTACATTTATGCATTCCAGAATCTTATGCAGTCTTTTATTATAGCACTTATATCCCTTAATTTTTAACGAAAATCCCAAAATTATTCCCTCATCTGATCGAGCATCAAATTTTCCTAACTTTTCATCATTATTTTTTATATATAATTTACTTTCAAATACTTTAAAATGTTTGATTGAAGTTGGCTTACTGTGCCACAATTCATATGGTGTATTGTCACAATTTGGTATGAGATGTGCCTTATTGAGAACATGGATTGTTGTGTGTACTTCTTCTGACCAATCATTTTGAGGAACATTTATTTCTTACGTCATGGCTCTGGACATTTGCTAAACATATTTGTTTTATCTCTTTGCAACTTCATTTTGTCGTGGTGTGTCTACAATAGTATACTGACTTTTTATGCCAAGTTCATCACACAAGTCTACAAACTCATCTGAGGTAAATTCACCACCTCTGTCTAATATTATACACTATATTTTGCATCATGTTTGATTTTATGCTAGTGCCTTGAATTTTTGAACTTATCAAATGCTTCTGATTTATTTCTAAGGAATGCCACCCATCTAAGTCTAGAATAGTCATCAATTATTAGCAAAAAATATTTTTCTCCTCGTGGTGCTTCCGTTCTGGAAGGCCCACACAAATCCATATGTACTAAATGCAAAGGCTTATTACTTGACAACTTATCTTTGATTTTGAATGAATTTCGTTTTTTTCCCATTTGACATGACTTGCAAGTAATGTTTTGAGGTTTCTTTATCTTTAGTTGATCTTTGAATGCTCTCTTCTTATTGAGCCTGATGATGTGATCAAAATTGAGATTCCCCAATATCCTATGCCATAGCTAAGATTCGTCTTGTTTTTTGATGTAGCACTCTTCATTATCTTCCTTCAAAAGGTATACAGTATTCCTTGTCCGAACTCCTTTAGCCAAAATCTTCTCAGTAGTTGTTGACATGCTTTCACAACCTCTGTCACAGATCTGACTCACACTCAACAAATTATGTTTCAAACCATCTACAAATAGTACATCATGAGCCTTTCTTCTTCCACTATTCATACTAATTGTGTCCTTTCCTCTAATTCTTCATGTTTCATCATTTCCAATTTAACATTTCTAGTTTTATTTTCATCTATGAATACAAAATTTCTTTTAACTTTTTTCATATGTCTAGAGTAACCATTGTCCACGTACCATTTATTATTTTTATCTTGAGCATATAGAACTAGGTCAGACTCTATCATCTTTCTTCTGTTTCTTCTTCCTTCTCCAATGTATGAAGTCTTTTGTTTTGTATATGTTCTTAGATGGTAATCTATTGTTTTGAAGTTGACATTCATATGACTTGTACCCAAAGTTATGAAAATAGAAACACTCAGTAATATCAAAGAGAGGAGAAAATGGATTTTTGTCTAGATTCATATCTCTTTTTATGTGTTTCAATCTATTGTTAGCATCACCTCTCTTAGGATTCCTTAGATCATTTCGTCTGACATAAGCCTTGTAATTTATGGATTTATGTCCAAAAAATTTACATCAATTACAGTACCCATAGAAAAAGATTTTGTACCTGGTAGTTGATGACATTTGTGGATATAATCACTTTGATATTTCATAATATTGTCTCCTAAATAACTATGGTCTCTGAGAGTTTGTTATTTGATTATCCATTCATTTTGTCTTATGCACTTTGCTAGTAGTGCTTCTTTGTTGCTGCTCATTTGATGTTGAAGCGATGCTCAAATTTTTGTTCTCATATTGATGTGCAACGTGATTGTCTCCCTTAACAACGTTTACAAAAGTACTTGTCTTTTTTTCCTCTGTCTTAGTTTCACTGACTTCTCCTTCATAGCTTAACCCAACCTTCATGAGTGGAAACCTCTGAGGATTTAATATCACATCCAGTTTTTTAGATCCATTTTGTAGAAAATCCACATAGATTCAATTGATCTTGTAATATGCTAAAACAAAATACTTGAATCTATTCTACAAACTGTGGAAAATAATTATGATCGCACAATCACATGAACAAGAAAGAGAGAATTTCAATCGCAAAACACAAATATTTATCTGGGGAAAGCCTGAGCTAAAAACCTTGTTATCTATATATTGCATTAAGTCAAGAATATGAAACAATACTATGCTTCTCTCGGGCTTGAGAGCTCTCTGCACTATCTTTGATTGTCTCACTTTGATCCAAGAAAGTATGGCCCAATACTTAACCAATTTCTTGCCTTTGGATTCTCAACCTTGCTTGTGCAATCGCTAGGGAAATTGAGCCCCTATTAATAAATAAATTCCCAATAATTGATTCCGCAATACATGCAAGGCATCATGCTAACCTCATGCAGGACCTGTACAATTTTCTAATTATACAACTAATAGTATGCTTCCCTTTAACTCCAACCTCAACTAGGTATTCCTTAGAACTGACATGCAACAACTATTTATAGTGAATATTCAGTTATCTGATTGATCACTGCATTTGAATTAAATCAAACTTAATTCACTGGACCTCTCACTAGCTCCTCCATCAGTTAAAACTAGTTAAATTGATTTTAACTCAAATAATTAAGTTAAATAATTATAACTCAAAATAAACTATAATTGGACCCCCTAAAACTTAAAGAGAACTCTACATGCCTCTAGATTGACCCTCAACTCAAATTGACTGAGCTAACTAAGTCTTCCCAACTCAGTTAACTCGTACAAGCTGTCATAAGATGTGGAATTACAATTTTCTTCTAATTTAAGTGAGGGAAAATTAAATTAGAAGCATCTTCTTGTTTCCAATTTCAACGCTCCCTCTCAACAAGAAAGGGATTGTCTGATACCCTGATCTTGCCTCTATGGAAATCGAATTTTCCTCTTGACAGTTCCTTCGTCAATATGCTTGCATGCTAGTCCTTTATGGTGATGTACTCTAATTACATAATCCTCATATGTACACAATCTCTGAGATGGTGATATCGGATATCAATATGTTTGGATATGTCATGAAAATTTGGATTAATTGAGAGTTTCATGCAACTCTAGTTATCACAATAAATCACCGTCGGATCCATCTGTCAACCAAACAAACCAACAAATATCTTCCTCATCAATATGACCTAACATTCTACTTGAATAGCAGCCGTGTAATTTGCCTATGTTGAATTGAATGCTATTGATCTTTGTTTCCTGTTGTACCAGGAAACTGATGTTGACCCAATGTTGAAGATTCCCCCTGATGTGCTCTTCCTGTCGGATGGACTCCTTGCCTAATCTGCATTTGTGAAGCCTTGAAGCTTCACTCCCTATTTCTGCATGTACCATATCCAAAACTTTGTAGTGCCTCTGAGGTATCTCAACACATGATTGGATGCCTTATAAAAGATCTCATTAGGCTTAACCGTAAATTGAGTAAGATAGTTAACCTCATAGCATATGTTTGGTCGTATGTTCACCAAATACATGAGTGAACACACAAGATTCTTGTAGATAGTAGCATATACTAATTTGCCTGAAATAGCATCCGCTTTCCTCTAGTTTCCTACTAGATGAGTATCCATGGGTTTGTTTCCCTCCATGTGGAACTTCTTCATAATCTCGTTGGCATAGTTTTCCTGAGATACAAATAGCTCCCCGTCTCTTTTCCAAATTTCCAATCCCAGGAAATAATGCAAGAGCCCCATATCCTTCATCTCAAATTCTCTTGCAATATCCTCTTTGCAAGTCTTGATGAGCTTCTCATCACTTATCAGTATCAATTCATTGACATAAAGTATAATGATCAAAAGTTTACCTTCTACCACAATATGTTAAAGGTTTGCATTTGCTTCACTTTTGGTGAAGCCCAACCCAATGAACTAGTTTTCGATCCTAACGTACCAAGCACAAGGTGCCTGTTTCAGTACATACAGAGTGCTCTCTTGGGTATGCACACATGTGACTCTCTGTCAAAGGTATCAAAACCTTCTAACTGCTCAATGTACAACTCTTCCTCAATCACTTCATTAAGTAATGTTGTATTTACATCCATCTGATGTATATGCCATCCCATATGCACTGAAAGTGCAAGGATGGATCTGATTGATGAGTACCTTGCAACTGGTGAAAATGTCTCCTCATAATCAATCCCCTCCACCTAAGAGAAACCTCTAGCCCTAAATTTGGCCTTGTGTTTCTCCACACTCCCATATGATTCTTTCTTAACCTTGTAGATCTACCTGGATCCTACAACTGACTTCCCCTTCAGTCTTGGGAAAACATTCCATGTATTGTTTCTAATAATGGAGTCATAATCCTCAACCATGGCATCAACTTAAACTTGTTGCTGCATTGCTTCCTGAAAAGAGGACGGCTATATCTCTGCACTCTCGCTCATAAGAGCCATGTAGCCAGTGTACCGCTCTAGGGACCTTCTATGCCTGCGTTGTGATGTGGGTTCTCCCGCATTCTCTCTAGCATCAAGCACTAACCTGTCAGCCTCTCTAGTCTGCTTCCTTCCATCTCGGGATGTCTCTACATGAGTGGGCGATTCCACTCTCTGTTCCTCTGCTTGTGGCTACTCCACATCTTGAGGTTCTTCTTTTGGATATAAGAGCTCCTCAACAGCATGCAACTGAAGCTCCCACTAAAGGAAAATTTGCATGGCCTTCTCTTCATCGAATTTCATATCTCTTCTGACCATTTTCATCTCGTGTGTTGGTGAGTACACCTGATAGTTGTGATGTGTATCTGTGCACCCCACAAATATTCCCAACTCAGTTTTTGGCTGTAGCTTCTTCCTATAATATTTGGACACATGGAAATAAACTGATGGACCAAAAAATTTAAAATGCACCACATCTGGCTTCTGATCTAAAAAAACTTCCTCTGGTGTACTCAACCAAGTATCCAATGAGGATTTTTTAATTTACAAATACTATTATTTTGCATGCTTCGGCCTACAAATGCAACGGTAGGCCCAGATCATGCAACATTGCTCGTCCTACTACCACAATAGTTTTGTTCTTCCTTTTTGCAACCCCATTGTGTTGTGCATAATGAGGTGTTATCAATTCCCATCCAATCCTTCTAAAACACAGAAGTTCTTGAATTCGTTCGAGACATATTATCCACCATTGTCGCTCCTGAGAACCTTCACCTTCTGCCTTGTATCTTTATCAACAAGTGCTTTGAACTCACAAAAATTTGAGAACATATGATCTTTCTTCAACATGAATAATATCCTACACTTGAGTGAAAAATCATCTACAAAAATCACATAATACCTGTGTTTTGTTGTGGAGGATGTCAAGAACAATCCACACACATGAGTGAGCTCTTTCAAGGATTTCCTTTGCTCATATTTCCTTCTCATGAAAGGTGGCTTTGGTGTACTTCCCCATTTTACACCCTTTTCATGTATCTCGTTGCTCTAGTGCACCCTTGGGAAGTGTTGTAGAAATTTTTTGCATGATATTCAAAGCACCATGGTGTAGATGGCCCAATATTTTATGCCATAGATGACTATGTCTTGGCTCTGCACCTTATCTGATTTTATGTTTAAGGAAGTGTAGTCTTTTACATCCAATTTTTAGAGGTTATTTACTCAAACCCCAACCTTATTCACCTGTCCCATGGCTTTGTGACAAAGGAACACCTTTGCTAAATATCACATCATAACCACCCTGGTATTCCAACATAGCAACTGAAACTAAATTCTTCTTGAAACCAAGAACAGGCATGACGTATTTTAATGTGAGAGGAGTACCAGAATCTCTTAAAAAGGAAACTGTACCTATTTTGGTTGTGTTTTACCTCCCTTCATCTCCCATCTCGATTTGCATCTTGAGATCCTTCTCCTCCAATTTACTAAAGAATTATTTGTTTCCGGTCATATGGAACGAATATCCATTATGCAAGTACCACCCAGAACCCATCACCGATGACATCATGCATGTGATGAGAGTGAAATCCAACTTCAACTATGAAGCAAGTGCTTCACCTACCGCTCCTCCTAAGGGCTTCTTGTCGGTCTTCTTGTGTGGACACTTTGTATCGTAGTTTTTGAAGACCTAAATTGTCCCTTTTTGACAACCTTCTTGCACTCCATTATCCATCTTTTTTACCTTAATAATTCTAATTAAGCATCAGTTTACAATGTTATTGGAAAAATCAGGTACTTAAGGAACACCTTTGCTAAATATCACATCATAACCACCCTGGTATTCCAACATAGCAACTGAAACTAAATTCTTCTTGAAACCAAGAACAGGCATGACGTATTTTAATGTGAGAGGAGTACCAGAATCTCTTAAAAAGGAAACTGTACCTATTTTGGTTGTGTTTTACCTCCCTTCATCTCCCATCTCGATTTGCATCTTGAGATCCTTCTCCTCCAATTTACTAAAGAATTATTTGTTTCCGGTCATATGGAACGAATATCCATTATGCAAGTACCACCCAGAACCCATCACCGATGACATCATGCATGTGATGAGAGTGAAATCCAACTTCAACTATGAAGCAAGTGCTTCACCTACCGCTCCTCCTAAGGGCTTCTTGTCGGTCTTCTTGTGTGGACACTTTGTATCGTAGTTTTTGAAGACCTAAATTGTCCCTTTTTGACAACCTTCTTGCACTCCATTATCCATCTTTTTTACCTTAATAATTCTAATTAAGCATCAGTTTACAATGTTATTGGAAAAATCAGGTACTTAATCATCTTTTATTTCACAGTTTCATTATTCTTTATTATTTAACTTAATATTTTCATAAGCTACTGAATTGCAGCAATTCTGCAACTTAATCGAAGGTTCTATGGGTTATGAAACTCCACTTGAGGAACGAAATGTATGGATAGGTGGCTAACAACTGGCATAACGATGTTTTCCTATCTTTATGATCCAAATCAATGATAAGGGTTTCATGAAAGCCAAGTCAACATGGAAGTCAACCAATGAAGAAAGAGTCGAAGGTGAACGAGGCGAGCGAGGAAATTAATGGAGCAGACACTTTGCCTCATAATTTTTTTCTCCAATAGAAAATCATGAGGAAATCATGATATCATATCATCTAATGTTATTTTTACTCTTTGTCGAGTAGGGTAGGCTCGAAAGTCTCTAAACAATTATTTGAAAGAGGTTATAAATAATACCTCTCGGCACGATGAAGACAGACTTGATTATTGTTTTACATCATTCTTTATCATTGTTAATTCAAATTTGTTATTTTCCCTATGCTTGGCGTTCAAATGCATGTGCATACTCATTAAGGGAATTTTGAGGTCTAAAATGGGCCTCCTAAGGAAATAATAAAATAATAGCTAAACCAATAAAATAATATTTATGAATTTTCAATTCACTTTATGCACCACAATCCATGTAACCATAGTTAAATTCAATTGAAAAGTTGTACCAAAATAAAATTAATAAAAAAATTGTATTGATATGACTATAAATAAGAATGAGATTTTCAAGAAAAAATCATTATCATTGAACAACTAATGCATTTGTCCTTTGTACTTAAATAACTTAAAATAAAATATAAATATAAATTTATAATTCTTAATTATATTATATGATGTCAATTAAAATTTATATTATTAAATTGTATAATAACATGTAATTAATATACTATATAAATATAATATAATATAATAAATGTATAGGGATATGCATTGTTTCTTTCAATAAATATGAAATGACAATAATATATTTTTATTCAAAAAGTTTGAAATGACATTTATTTTGAGACTTCACTTTGACTTTAAAAGTACTTAGAGCACTACCATGGTTAACCATGAGTTTTTATCCATCATTGAAAATGTGACAAGTAAGTACCTTCAACTCAAACAATGTCATCTCAACCATTATGGATGATGTCATCTCCTAAAATGTGATTGGTTCTCATAAAGTGAATTTTGATTGTACATTTTCCTTAGGAGGCCTATTTTAGACCTTAAAATTCCCCTAATGATGAGATTACTTCTCGCTTACAACTCACAGGAAAGCCCCCTGAGAGATGTAAGATTTTAATTTTGTTTTAACTAATAACTCAATTTTCTTGTTTCAGTTCTGTAGCATTAGAATTAACCTCTCAGTTCATATTTGATTTGTAGTAGATGCTTATGAACAAAGATAGAGTTTATTGTAAAGTTTATTTGAATTTTCTTTCATAGATTTGATCAAAATGTTGTGTGAATGAAGAAAAGGATTCTCGTGCACATGTAGATGTTAGAGTAGGATTAACTTGATTTCAAATTGAAATCATAAATAAAATTCTTTCAAGGTTTTATCAATATGACAGTGTCATAGCGTGAGATTTGGTTTTGCCAAGTGTGACATTTTGAATTCAAACTTAAGATTTAATTCCATTTCTATTCATAAGGATTCAATTTTAATTTGTTGGAGTGGAGAAGATTTTCATTTGATTATTAAAATAAGTTTCCTTCCCTGTCAAAGTGTGAAGTATATTTAGATTTAATTTCAGTTTGTGTGAAGATTTAATTTCTTCAAGTGTGATTTATTTTTGCAAAAGTGATAGTCTTTTTCTTTGAATAAGTTTTGGATAAAAACATGTGCATGAAACAACCTAATTTAATTTGAAAAGTATTCCCCTAATAATATGTCCTAACACAAACAATGCATTTACACTTCATTAGTTTACATGTCATGGTCGATAATTTATGAAGTAATTTGACATCAATTAGATTACCAAATATTTCGGCGTCGTTGTCGGGGAAGTGTATATAGGATTTATTATTTAGGAGACTTTTCATTAAAAGAAAATGATAAAAATGCATTTTTGCATAGGGAAATAGATTTTAGAGGTAGATTTATAAGTAGAGGTAGGAGTTATATTCCAACATCACCACTCACCCCACCAAGACCACGTAGTGCCACACCATCCATCGAAACTTGTATTCCATCACTCATAGTTATACATAGACTTCTTGAGGTACTTAGATCTGAAATCCAACCTAGGGATTCACTAACTTCCTCTACTGAAGTTGTAGTAGAAGAACCTACATACCCAACAGAAGGAGAAATTTATTTTAACGTTCCATTGATAGAAGAACCAGAAGAGGAGCTAGAAAACCCAATTATAGAACCTTACATAAGCTCTAAAGAATATACAATGGTAGGAGAGGGGGAAGGAGAGGTACACAATGTTAATGGTGAACATAGGATTGGAGGAGGAAGAGGTAGAGGAGGAAATCTAGGAGTCGATGGAGGAAGAGATTTAAGAGGTGGAAGAGGAGAACCGAAACCTTTTGGATTTCCCATCTTGGATGAAGATACCATAACCACAATGAATAATATATCACCCTCTATCCTCCCTAATTTTCATGGAGTAAGAAATGAGGATCTTGAAACTTTTCTTTTTGAGTTCGAAATTTTGTGTAGGTCTTATGACTACTTGCTTGATTCTCAAAAATTGAAATTGTTTCCAACTACTCTTAAAAACAGAGCACTTAAATGGTTTATAGGATTAGGAACAGATACCATAAGAACATGGAAAGAAATGAAAGATGTGTTCTTATAAAAATACAAATATTATTGTATGCCCATAATCTTAAAGATGAAGTCTTTAAAATGATGCAAAAAGAGGATGAACATCTTGAGGATTTGGTTGAAATATTTGCTTACAATGTTAAAAGGGCTAAAATGCATAATCTAGATGATGAAACTTTGAAATCTCTTTTGTTAAAAGCCATTAGAAATGAATGGATAGATATTCTCAATTTAATGGGTAAAGGAGATGTTTCACAATTATCATTTAGAGACATTTGTGAACTTTGTACACATATTTCAAGAGGTAAGGCTATAACAGAAAAGAAAAGAAAAACGAGAGATCTTGTTATGTCTAGGATTAATAAATTTGCAACTGGAACAGTAAGTAGAGAAGAAATAGGCAACTTGCTTGAAAATTTTAAAACAATTTTTTTAGGAAGTCTTAGTGAGCAATTGGAACCCTTAAAATTCAAAACAAGAAAAAAGTTTAAAATGTTGCATTATCAATCTTTTGTCCTAAATGCATAAAGAAACATGCTCTAAGAGAAAGCCCTCTTGGTAGTGTGGAAATATTTGTTATTTGTGTAGAAAACCATGACACAAAAGTATGGCATTCAATCCTTGGACTTAAAGCACTCTTGCAAAGTGAAGTTGAAACAAGCCAACCTAAGTCGCTTTGTTTTATAGGTAAAATACCATGGCAACCACAATAGCCAAATATATTGCAAAGTCTTAACCTTCATTACAAATCATATGCACAAGCTCAAAACAAGTGGAATACCCCAATGCCTTGGAAAAATTGGCCACCTCAAAATCCATCATGGACACAAGGTTGGCAGTACCCTCCTAGGAATCCTTAATTTAATCAATTTCCACAACCATTTATTCCATATCAACATCCATATTATACTCCTCAATCAAATTATTTTCCACAATCTCAAATACAAACTTAGTATTCTAATCAACCACTCCCATTACCACTGACATCATATCCCCAGAAAAACAATCAACTACTTGCTCAGCCACTTCCGAACCCAAATAATAAAAATTCAAAACCTGTCTACAATATAAAATGTCAAAATTTCCAAGCTTGCATGATAAATCCATTAGATCTAAATAATCTCCAACTTAGATCTGGTAGAGTTTTGGAAAATAAGTTACCGTCTGTTGTTATTCGTGAAGAATATGAACCTCTTGAGAAGGAAACATCTCTTAATCAAGAAGAAATTTCTCAGAAAGAAAGTACCCTTGTACATTCTAATAACACTCCAATATATTCAACTCCCATTGTAGCACAACCTTCTGTTTCTGTTCAAAATACACATTTTCCTTAAAGGCTAAAAATTGACAAAGGAATAGAGAAACAAATTGTGTTGCTTGAATATGACATGCTAGATGAATTAAAGAATGTTTTGTAGAAATTTTAATACAAATTATGTATTGTCTGGATTCTCTTGGTCTAACAATTATATGCCACTGTTAAATACATAATCGCTTCTACAAGAAAATCTTTGTGGAATTTAAAACACAATCGTCAATTTCAATGTCATGAAGAAAGATCAATCACATATAACAAAGATGTTTTTACCGGGAAAGCATAAAGCTAAAAACCCCACTATCATATATTATGTATCTATCCTGGATCATGAAACAATCTCATACAAAGCTCCAATCTAAGAGCTCTCAGTACAATATACAATCCCCTCACATTGTCATACAAAAATTGGCAAATTCATGTGCTAATTTACTGCCTCCACTGCGCAATCTCAGTTGATAGCAATCCCTAAATCAATGGAATCTTGCTTGCCTTGACTACGCAATCCTCATGGGCACATCCAATGTGTGTGTGGTTGCATGTGTGCAACCACTTATGTCACAATTGATAGTCAAATTGTCCCTTTCACCTACATCTCAACTAGGTCTCCACTGGATCTGGCATGCATGTAGTTAACAGTAGTAAATCTTCAGTTGCATGTGAGACCACTAATTTTGAATTAACTAATAATTAATTCACTGATCTCTCACTAGTGTATCTTTAGTTACAACTAGCACAACTGATTTTAACCACTTAACTGAGTTAAACTACTTTACAACTCTCATAACTACACTTCAACTCGGTTACAACTTCGAATCACTCGGTCACAACTAAGTCCAGTTGAATGTCCCACCAACCAACTTCTGAACTCGAATTTCCTATAGCTAACTGATTTTCCACTTCATTTAACTATTTCCAAGTGCTCATTGAGAATATATTATTTTTTATTGTCCAACTAATATTAAGGGATATTAATAGCCGACATGTATTTATAAATAGACATGCAATCTATAAATAGAACTTGCACATACATCTATAAATAGACCTCGTCTATAAATAGAATTTTCTCATGCATCTATAAATAGACATCCACCTAAAAATAGCCCGAGGCTCCATCCTAGTGTAGGTGCATAATTTTCACTGGGATCTTGTTGTTGAATCTCAACACTCCCTCTCAACAAGAAAGGGATTATCCTTCACCCCGATCCTGTCTCTATGGTATTCAAATTTTCTCCTAGTGAGCGCCTTCATCAAAATATCTACATCTTGATCTTCCGTAGGAATGTGCTAAAGAAACATGATCTTCCTCTACACATAATCTCTGATATGATGATACTGGATATCTATATGCTTAGATCTGTCATGAAACAAGGTATTAATCGAGAGTTTAATGCAAGTCTAATTATCACAATGAATCACTGTTGGATCTAAATTAGAACCAAACAAACCAAACAAGATCTTTCTCATCCATATAGCCTCACATGCATCTTGACTCGCTGCCATGTATTTCGCTTCTGCTAAACTGAGTACCACAGATCTCTGCTTCCTACTGTACCAAGAAAAAATTGTAGATCCAATGCTAAAGATCCCCCCCCGATGTGTTCTTTCTATCCAATGGGTTGCCTGCCCAATCTGCATCCGTGAAGCCATGCGAATTCACCTCATCCGTCTGTCTATACCATAAGCCATACTCAGATGTGCCCCTTAGGTATCTCAGGACATGCTTGCTAGTCGTCCAAAAGAGCTTGTTAGGTTTAAACATTGCTTGACTTAGTTGGTTAACCGCATAGCAAATGTCTAGTCTCGTGTTCACTAGATACATTAGTAAACCCACTAACTTTCGATAGACAGTAGCATCCACTACCTCTTGATATGTAGCATCCTCTTTCCTCCAGTTTCCTGGAAGAGGAGTATCCATGGGTTTGCAGCCCTCCATGTGAAACTTACCCAGTATCTCCCTTACATACTTGCCTTGAGACACAAAAAGTTCACTATCTCGCTGCCATATTCCAATCCAAGGAAATAATGAGCGAGGCTCATATCCTTCATCTCGAACTCCTTTGCAAGGTCCTCCTTTCATGAGTGTATCAGCTGCTCATCACTAGTCAATACTAAATCATCAACATAAGGAAAAATGATTAAAAGCTTACCCTCCACCACAATTTGGTATAGGTTTGCATCCACTTCATTTTTTGTGAAGCCCAGTCCAGTGAAATAGTTGTCTATCTGAGTGTACCAAGCATGGGGTGCTTGCTTCAGACCATACAGCACTCTTTTGAGTCAGCACACATGTGACTCGCTGCTGAAGATCTCAAATCCTTTAGGCTACTCTATGTACACCTCTTCCTCAATGATCCCATTTAGAAACGTAGTCTTCACATCCATCTGATGAATGCACCATCCCATCTGTGATGAGAGAGCAAGGATGGTCCTTATGGAAGAATATCTTGTGACAGGTGCAAAGGTTTCTTCATAATCAATCCCCTTGATCTATGAGAAGCCCCGGGCCACAAATCTTGCCTTGTATTTCTCAACACTCCCATCAGCAACTTGCTTTACCTTGTAGATCCATCTCGAACCTACCACTGATTTATCAACCGGCCTTGGAACTGTAGTTTTTAACCCTGAACAGAAATTATCTACACACGAATCTTATAACAGAAAATAAACAATAGCGAGAGCATGAAACATAAAACAAACAAACACAAATATTTTCCCCTGGATCCCAAATCGGGACGACCAGCTTGATATTTCATTATATTCAATTTAGTGTTACAACACATATATATACATATTGAAGCATACATAAACCCTAATCCATTAACCCTGGATTAGAGCATAATCGTAGTTCCCTTGAATGGATCTAATAAAATACCAAGGGCCGAAAACCATCGTACCCCAAAACCATGTGCAAAACCATGCACGAAACCATGGGCATGGACCGCCCACTGGAAATTAAGGACCAAAAATTTTCTCATGAGAGCCATGTATCTAGTAAATCGATCAGGATACTGTCTTTGTCTGCGTTGTGAAGTAGGGGCTTCTACATTATGCGCAGCATCAAGTCTCAGCCTATCATCTTTTTTGGTACGCCTTCTACCAGTTCTGATGGTTGGCTCTGTGTGAGTGGACTCCTACACTCCATAAACATCCTCCTGTGGTTGATCCACATCTAGAGACTCATCTTTGGGAACCAGCAGTTCCTCCTCCGCATGCAAGTCTAGCTCCCTCTCAAGAGACAACCGAAGGGATTTCCCCTCATCGAATTTTATATCTCGTCGCATAACATTCATCTTACTATTAGTAAAACACACATGATAATTATGGGGTGTTTCTGTGTACCCAACAAATATCCCAACTTCAGCAGTCAACTACAGCTTCTTCTTGGCATTCTTGGTCACATGCACATAAACAGATGAGCCAAAAATATTAAAGTGTGAAACATCTGGTTTCTTGCTAGTGAAAGCTTCTTCAGGTGTACTCATGCCAAGTACTCTATGAGGACAACGATTTTGCACATAAACCGCAGTGTTGCATGCATCCGCCCACAAATGCATTGGAAGGCTCTCATCATGCAACATTGCTCGTGTTGCACCCACGATCGTTCTATTATTCCTCTCTGCGACCCCATTTTGTTGTGGATTATGAGGCGCTATGACTTCTCTTTTAATTCCTTCTTTGCTACAGAATTATTTGAATTCGTTAGAGATGTATTCTCCACCATTATTGCTCCTCAAAGCCTTCACTTGCTTCCCCAACTCTTTCTCCACCAATGCCTTAAACTCACAGAACTTTGAGAATGTTTGATCCTTCTTCTGCATGAAGAATATCTAGAATTTACGAGAAAATTCATCAACAAAAATAACATAATACTTATTTTTTTTCGTTGAAGCAACCGAGAATGGTCCACACATGTCTGTGTGAACTCTCTCCGAGATCACCGAACCACAGTTCTTGTAATATTCCCAAACGAGGAAGCAGCAATATATGAACACAATAATGGAAATAACAGTGAATAAATCAACACACCATGATATGAGACAAGTGTATATCCATCTTATTAAACATATCAGTAAATAATGGGCACAATATCTTGAGGATCTAGTCATCCAAGCAATACAAAACAAGCCTCCACAAGCAAATATGTCAATACATGAGAAATATATGCCATACAAATGCCCTGAGCTATGACAGTGTAGTTTTTGGGCATAAACTGCTGCATAAATATGGATCCATGTATATCTACTGTTATATAGCTGAAATAATGCTAGGAGTGAAGATCTAACCTCCTAGACACCTTTCCAAGAGAACCCGAGAAGGGTTTCCGGAAATACACCCAAATACAAATGGTGATCTACAACCCTAGGGCTGAAGAATCACTGCAACTGAAGCCCCTGAAATATAAGGCTGAAAAAATATGGATCTGATGTAGATCTCCTCTAAAGGTAATCTCCAATGAAATACTGAACCCTTCACCTCCAAGAAAACACTCTAAAAGAGCCAATAGATCCTCCTCTGAAACTGCCCTCCAAAATAATGCAATTCCAAACTGAAACTGTGCTGTGAATGATGAGAATAGGTTGGTCTGGTGCCAAATATCTGAAATGTGCTCAAGAACCCTCTTTTTTGATCTCCCAAGAGAAGGAATCCTTCCTCCTATGAAAAACTAGCTCAGAAAGTGGGTTTCTCAACCCTCCACTGCAACACCCTGCAACACAACACAAATCTAAATAGAAACTACATTGTAGCTGAAGACTGAAGCTTGGCCATAATTTCGGATGTGTGGAAATGATAGATCAATACTCTCCCAAGAGGCCTCTCAAGGAAAGAGGTTGGATCCGCGACCGAGAACACCCTGTGCTAAACAGCACCAGCAATCTTAGCTAAAAAGTTGAAGAAAGCAATAAGTATGAACAGACAAATCAAAATAATAGTCATAACATCATCACATATGGCTAACATCCTCTTCCTTATAAACAATGTGAGCCTTCTCACCTTGGGTCCCACTCATTAAGGCTTCCACCACCATGCAATCAATCTCCCTCCAAAACTGTGTTGTCCCACCATTAATGTCACTCCTCCATAACAGCGTTGTTTGATTTGGTAAAAGTTTACCTATTCAACATGATCCAACCCCTTTTCACACCTAAGGGTATTCAATCCAGCTTTTATATGACCTCCATTCACACTAGGAGTGTCTTTTATTCCTACTAAGGATATTTATGGGTCTCCATACCCTTTTATTCCTTTATCTAAGAGAAAAATCAAAATTTAATATTCCAATTAGCTGCATGATATTTTAGGAATATTACAGTCCTCCCCTTCCAAATGTTTCTTGTCCTCAAGCAACTATAAGGATAGAACTGAAGAGCCTCTCCTCTTCATCCTATAGCATCTCCATATGATAAGCTCCTCCAAGGAACAAGATGTTGTCTCATCAATAAGTCTCCCAATTTCTCCTCCCAAGTGTATAAGTATGCCTTTGGTGAAAAATCCAAATGGCTTTCATCATAAGCAAGTGGAATATCCATGGAAGAAACTATGTGTGCTCTAGAGGCCTTCTTGAGACATGGAATTTGAAATATATGGGGAACTATCATTCCTATGTGAATCCTCCACCTCCAAGCTATCATCCACAAAAAGTTAGTCACCCTCCAACATGGCAACTCATGAAACATCTTCTCCACCTTAGGCTCCTGCAAAGAAGGTGGGTTGCATAGCTGAACATGATGGATCAAATTGTCCATCCCATGCTATCTCTCTCTCCACTTATGATAAGTGTAGATTTGTTGCTGAATTTGGACTGCAATAATGTTGCCTTCATGAAGCAAAAAGGCAATAGGATCCTCAAAGACCCACTCTTTGGTTCTTGCGCAGATCATCCCATATAAAATGAATATGACATTATCATCACATGGAATCTTAATGAAATTGATACTGAAGGTTTTACATAGTGTTGGAAGGTACCAACAGTTTCTCAAGTAGTCACAGTGCAGTTTTCCCAACTGCAATTTCAGAATATGATGTGGCAAGTTGTCTCCTAACAAATTGCTAGTTGTACATGTCATCACATCTACTAGTGAATAGTAAATGGCATTGTATATCAACTAAGCATATAGGAAATAATACAACACTTTCCCAAATCCATACAAGAAATGGCTATCACCATCATAGATGTTGATCTCAAAATGACCATGAAGCCTAAATAGAGGCTGGCCCTCTTGTGGGGAAATGCATTGTAGTCTGGATTTAACTCGGTTGGTGTGAGTTGTTCTGCAATGTCCGAGGTGTCCAGTAGAGGTGGGAAGTAAGGACGAAGGCGATCCACATTGAAGACTGGGTGCAGACCAAGGAATGGTGGAATACTGAGCTCGAATGCATTGTTCCCTACAGCCTTGGTAATGGTGTACGGCCCGTATCGGAGCGGGCGAAGCAGCTTGCAGTGGGGGTCGGTGGGGTGCTCGCCCGCAGGTGGCCACTGCACTGTCCACCCACCTGGAAGTTGTGTGGCACCCGGTGTTGATCATGGCGTTGCTTGTACTTGGAATTGGCTCTGTCCAATATATCATGAACCTATTGGCGGATGTATTGAATGCGCTCGATGAAGCTACTGGCTTTGTCAACTTCAGACTGGACATGAGCTGAATTGGCCTGAGCAGCTGCAAATGGCATGGCTACGTCAATGGGGCATAGTGGCTGGAATCCCAAGCCCACCTGAAAGGGGCTATGGCCGATTGAGCTGTGGAGAGCCCGATTATAACTATGTTGTACATAAGGGAGGCTCTCGTCCCATGTGCGTGGATGCTTTGAATTGTACATGCGCAGAATGTGTACAATCATTCTGTTGATGACCTCTGTTTGGCCATCTGTTTGGGGATGGAAAGCTGTGGACTTGGTGAGCTTGGTATCCAACATCGACCAGAGGCTGGACCAAAATGTGCTGAGGAACCTACTATCCCGATCTGATATGATAGACTGTGGGATCCCAAAGTGCACCCACACTCGTTCAAAGAAGAGTTTAGTAGTGGCTTCTGCTGTGATATTCTTCTTGCAGGACGCCATAATGGCCATCTTCGAGAATCTGTCGACGACCACAAAAACACAGTCATTTCCCTGCTTAGTAGAAGGCAGGCCCGACATGTAATCCATGGAGATGGATTCCCAAGGTTGACTAGGGGTAGGTAGAGGAGTATATAGGCCTTGCTTCTTGATGGTCGGTTTGGCAATGGCACAAGCAGTGCAGGATCTGATGTGATTCTCGACATCCTTTCGAAGGTTCGGCCAATAGAAATACTTCTGTAGTATTGCTATTGTTTTCTCGACCCCGAAATGCCCAGCGACTCGACTGTAGTGTGCTTCCCATATCATCTTGGCATGCTCGCTTGAAGGAACACAAAGGTGTCCCAGGTGACATAAAAGTGCATCTTGGAGGTGAAAATTTGGAACTTGCGTGCCCCCCAAGAGTGCCTTGTATGTGTGGGAGAATTCTGGGTCACTCTCATAGAGAAGCGGCCAATCGGAAGTCTCGTGCCCACAAGAGTTGAGCACGGTGGTGAGCGCCACGATCGGTGGTCGGCTGAGGCAGTCTGCAACATTATTGGTGCTACCCTTCTTGTACTTGATGTTCAAATGAAAGTGTTGCAGATATGTGGACCACTTCTGATGGTGATCATTCTGCAACTTCCCTTGTGTCTGTATGAACTGCAGGGGCCGGTGGTCTGTGTGGATGATTGTTTCCTTCCCCAAAATGTAATTCTTCCATTGTCGACAAGCTTGCACAATGGAATACATTTCTTTGTCATAAGTGGGATACTTGCGAACTGTGTCAGACAATGTCTCACTGTGAAATGCCACTGGATGTCCCTGTTGAGTAAGAACTGCCCCAATAGCATAGTCGGAGGCATCTGTCTCGATCTCAAATGGCTGTTGCAAGTCTGGTAAAGTGAGCACTGGGGCAGAACAGAGGCGGTTTTTCAGTTCTGTGAACGCCTTCTGTTGAGGTTCCGACCAAAAAAATTTTGCTCTCGCTCCTCCCTTGGTGACTTGACTCAGGGGCCAAGTGATATGAGAGAATCCCAACACGAACCTCCGATAGAAATTAGCAAGACCCAGAAAGCTGCGAAGCTCTGTTATAGTGGTTGGGGCTGGCCAATCCCGAATGACTTGGATCTTGGCTGGATCCACATGCACCCCTCTTTCATCAATAATGTATCCCAGATATTGAACCTGGGTCATGCCAAAAGTGCACTTCTCCAAATTGGCACACAACTTGTGTTGCCGCGGTGTTTGGAGGACTTGTCGGATGTGGTGAAGGTGCTCTTCCCAAGTCTGGCTGAAGATCAGAATATCATCCAAGTACACCACTACAAATGAGTTGGTGAATGGCCGCAATATGTCATCCATCATCCTCATGAAGGTGGTGGGAGCATTCGTCAACCCGAAAGGCATGACCAACCATTCGAAAAGGCCTTCCTTGGCTTTGAAGGCAGTCTTCCACACATCGGAGGGTTCAATCGGTACCTGGTGATACCCAGACTTCAGGTCGATCTTGCTGAAATATTTTGCACCTTTGAGTTGGTCCAGAAGGTCATCAATCCGTGGGATTGGGTACCTATTCCGGACAGTGATCTTGTTCAGCGCCCGATAGTCAATACAGAGTCTCCACATCCCATCCTTCTTCTGTACCAACACGATCGGGCTCCCACAGGGCGATGAAATTGGTCTGATGTGACCTTTCTGCAACAGCTCCTGAATCTGCCTCTTGATTTCATCATTCTCCAGAACAGAGCGCCGATAGATCGGTCCATTAGGTAGCAGCGCACCGGGGGTCAGATCAATCGGGTGCTTGACCTGACAGTGTAGAGGAACCCTTGTGGGTGAGGTGAATATGTCCCCGTACTCCTCCACAACCTTATCCATTTGTTGTTGTTGTGCAGAGGAGCCCTGTCTGGAGGTCGTGGCCACAGTCTTCTTCTTGCCCTGGGGGCGGATCATCGGGAAAACGAATTTCCTGGTTTGGGAAATGAGCTTACTGCATTGTTTTGCAGTAACCAAAGAGATAGTCGTAGGAGGTGGTACCTCTGGTATCCTGTACAACTTATTTCCCAAAGTAATAATAACAGCACGAGGTCGAGACTCATACACGGCATGACGCTTCCACAAGTATGGTTGTCCTAATAATACATCAGAAACATCAATAGGAGCAACGTCACATAATACCTCATCCGTGAAGGGCTTGATGCTATAGGGAAGGCGACACTACCGGCTGACGCGGAGATCTCGTCCTTGGTGAAGCCACCTGATGGTGTATGGATGTGGGTGAGCTGTGGTCGGCAAGCCCAACCGCTTCACGGCGTCTGCTGAAATGAGGTTCTTTTGGCTCCCATTGTCGACAATGAACTGTACCGGGGAGCCCTTTACCCACATCTGGGAGTGGAAGAGACGTTCCTCCTCCTCTGGATCTTCAGGTTCCTCCTTTTGGATCTTTGTGGTGGCAACAGTGGCATTGGGCTCCGCATCAATAATCTGTTTCCCTTTTTCATTCGCTTTTTTAGGTTCTGATTCGGAGTCAGAGCATGCATCTGACTCAGAAGCCCTCATCTCGGCCACTAGCGACTGCTTGGCCCGACACTCACTTGTGTTGTGAGTGGAGCTTTTATGGAACTCACACCACTTTCCCGTGTCCTTCTTTGGCTTTACGGTGTTGTTCTTTTCTTGTGGCTTTGACGGGTTGTCTTTAGCCGCCATGCTCTGTCCTTTATTCTGCAGTTTGGAAGCACCTTTTCCTTGCTTTTGATTCGCAGATCCAAAGTCTCGCTTCTTCTGTTTGAATTTCTGCTCAATCTTGGCAGCATACCGGTATGCCGTACCAAGCGAGGAGATGTCGAGGAACTCCATTTCCTCCTGAATGTATCTGTGCAGACAACTGCCATACTTTAGCACCAAATGTTTCTCTGAATCTTTGATACCCAACTTTGTGCGCGGGGTATGGAACAGATTCGTCAGCTCGTGCACATCTTGATCCCTTTGTTGTCGCAGCGTGGTCCATTGTATGTACTTGTCCTCATAGCTCCCCACGGGATAGTACTGTTCCTTGACGGCGTCTCGGAAAGAATTCCAAGTTGGTACAACCGAGAACAGAGAGGGTTTTGTCTGGTCCTTGTTCTCACAGTAGGTTTCCCACCAGTCCTTAACATGGGGGGTAGCTTTGAGGAGTGCAAAAATAATCTTCTCCCGGTCTGAAAAGTCATGAACAGAGAAATATCCTTCTAATAGATTCAACCATCTATCTACAACATCTGTGTCTATTTGAACCTCAAATATGGGAATGTTAAAATTTACTTGTACCTTAAAAGGAGTCGCACCTCCAGAGTGGCTGCTGGATGCAGATGCACCGCCGTTGGGCAGCCGTTGAAGGATCTGAGCAAAGTTATCCATCATCGCGTTCCTTTGTTTTTCGAGGGCCTCCTCGAGCAATATTTTGATAGGATCTCCTGCTCCCTCATCTTTCTTTTCGTCCCCCATGGGTGTCCGTCGAGGTTTGCGAGGCTGATCTTGCAAAGGTTCCACCAGATCGAGCCCTAGCTCCTTATACCCCGACCTCGTTGGGGACATGCAAAGAAGGATCGAGAAAAAGCAGACCCCTATGATACCACTGATCCAGATTTATGTAGGAACGCAACAGAATAAACATATAAACACAAATACAGAGATGCAGCGGAAATAACACTTCATTTCATTAATATCAAAGAACTGAAATTTGCTTACAGACAGAATGGAAATAAAACTAGCTAGGGTGCTGGTAGCTATCTCTGAGAAGAGATGTGGCGGCTACAGGCCTCTGAACTGAGTCACAATGAGGCTCGAGGGCCTATTTATCATTTAAAAACAATGGGAAATCCTAAACAGCCAAAACCCTAACCCTAGGAGATGAAGCGCCAAAACTATGGGCCCCGTTTGGGTAAATTGGTGTTTCAACTTCCCAGGGGCGTAACTTTGGCATACGATCTCCGTTTGACGCGTACCATACCTCGTTAGAAAGATCTATCCAAGGAATACAAATTTGGAACGAGCAGAATAGGCGGGTGACGACCAATATCCACCTGGATCAAGAGATGCTACTGAATTTGGGTTGGAATAATGTTGCCTTCATGAAGCAAAAAGGCAATTGAATCCTCAAAGACCCACTCTTTGGTTCTTGCCCAGATCATCCCGTATAAAATGAATATGACATTATCATCATATGGAATCCAAATGAGGGAGATACTAAAGGTTTTACATAGTGTTGGAAGGTACCAACAATCTCTCAAGTAGTCACAACGCAGTTTTCCCAACTGCAGTTTCATAACATTATGTGGCAAGTTGTCTCCTAACAAATTGCTAGTTGTGCATGTCATCACATCTACTAGTACATAGTAAATTTCATTGTCTATCAACTGGGTATACAGGAAATAATACAAAAATTGCCCAAATCCATACAAGAAATGGCTATCTCCATCATAGATGTTGGTCTCAAAATGACCATGAAGCTCAAATAGGGGCTTACCCTCTTATGGAGCAATGCACTATATAGAGATGGTAAGAGAATGAAAATACTGTGTTAGATAATCAATAAGTGCAAAAAATTATTCTTACCATGTACTAAGAGTAAGCTGACAATAAGATCAATGAATGAGCCCTCCATAGTGGTATGCCATATTCCCATGAAGAGGAATGAACTATGTGCTGCATGAAGATATTTCTTCTTATGCTTGGAAATCCAAGTTAAGAAGGTCATATCATGGTAGTAGATGTCTCCACCCACTACTCCATCACTCTCATCTCCTACTTGTTCATCAAGTGCATCATATGTGAAGTGATCCTGGGAACACTCCATCAACAAACCCAAGCTCCCAAGTGATAGCGTTGTTGGCCTTTGTGACAAGGCTCATTTCATCTCAAAGCTCCATCCTTTGACATACCACATATCAAAGCCATCAATCATAATGCTGCTATATATGGGAGATTCCTTCCAAAGTGGAAGTACCTCCTGATCCTCCAAGGCTAAGGAGTAGCCCCTTTGCACCATGATAGTGTCATCACCTACTCATGCAACATTATGCAAAGCATGGAAGAAAATCAGTCCATACTCTCCCAAGAACTCCCAAATCAACAACAACTCTTGTTGTTGCCCCACACCATCATCATATAAAATATGGAGCAACAACATGTTGGTTGAAATGAAAGGTATCATATCACCCCTATACACCCAAACTCCTTGCTGCCATATGATGCAAGTGCCATGCCAAATTCCATCCACCAACATACCCTGTGGAGAAAGATATGTCACATGATGGCCAAACTCTTTCAAGAGTAGCCAACACATCTTTGCCTCCTGCTGCCCTATGTCATGGATCTGCAAGTGGCTTTCCAACCTCTTTCTCATCAACATCAGCCATCCAAATAATGGTGAGTTTCTATCATTATGCTCAAAATTGGTATTTCTCCTATGGAGAATACCATCCTCCCAAATCAGATTTCTATCTTTGCATTTCATGGGATGTTGAAATGAAATCTCCTGGAGATCTCCAAATGAAGACCATTCATCAATGACCAAGTTGACATCATAAGGATCCAAATAAGTTGTATGAAAAAAATTCTCATCAAAATGTGAAGTGCTCATCAAGAAGTATCCATCATAGTAATGGAAGATGTCATCCATCATAATATATCCTCCATCAACCATCTACCTATTCGTTGTTACACTTGTAGAAGGGTCATTGGAATGCTCCAATAATGGTTGGGCCCCTAACTCATCACTGCTGCTCAATGACAACACTGCCGATCTCCATAATGGTGCATCTGCTGTCTCAAGATCATGCTTAGTGCTGAACATATAGTTCTGCATTGCATTGTTCAGGACAATACTTATCCCATTCTCCAAGAATCTATACTCCAACCTCAAGAGTTGTGTGCAGCTCAATAGTGTTACACTTGGATGAATGTATATCTCCTCCTTGAAAAAATCAAGGCTTCTCAGCGCAGTGATAGTTTTCTACTCCAAATCAGTAATGTGCTTTGACCCTAGGTCATGCAATGGTACCTTCCCCCAACTCTCCATAAGATGTGCTGAAATGACATGAAATGGAATATGTGCATACCTTGGTAAATATTGGGAACATCTTGTACTGCTACAAGGGTTCCTCCTTCCGGTGTGATGGCTTCCCCAACTATTGATGATTATGGTTGCTCTTCTATGGCTGCATCAACGCTAGTACAAGTCTCCTCCTCCTCATGCATCTCCAGAATTGTGCATGCGACTCTACATGTCAAGAGATCAAGACTACTTTCCAAAGGTGCAAGTGTGATTTCTCCTGATGCAAGTGCTCTTGCAGCAAGTGGTGGTGAAGGCCTCTTCTCCTCTTATTTCTTCTTGTCAAACTTCTTGATCAACCTTTGAGTAAAATATGCATATGCAGTCACTCTTTCATGACTCAAATGGCTGAACCACCAAATTTTTGCTTCACCCTCAAGGTGCAGCGCTGCAATCTCAACAACTTCTTCCTCTACTACTGGATGTAGCAGGAAAAATGCATCCAACCTCATTCCCCAAGCTCTTGTTGTGCATGAGGATGACCCATCAAAGGTAGAAAATAAAAATATATTTCCCTTTATTCTTATATTGTTGCAAGGTCTCCTTTCTTCTTTGAGTTGAATAAATTGTGGGAGAGTTAGATTATCCTTGAAAGCTCTAGGTTGAGACTTATATTCTGCAAGATACTCACTTGGAATCTCATTATCTAAGTGTCCTTCATATCCATGCCTCTTGTCTTCTTCTTCAAAAGGAAAGGGCATAGCATGTTTCTTTGGAGCTCTATGCAACACCGATTCTTCATTTTGATTATAGGAAGTGCATGGGCCTTCCTCATCTTGAAACCCTACTGTGGTTTCACTCCTTTTCTCCATTTTCCTTTGCTTGACCTACTTGGTGAGGTCCTTCTTAGATCTGAAAAGAGACGAGATAAAACTCATTATTTCCACCATTTTGATTTCTTTCTCCTTCTTCTTATTCTTCTGATAGCATAATGGCTGAGATCCACAGGTTGAGCCAAGATTATCCTCTGATACCACTGTAATATTCACAAATGGGAAAGCAGCAATACATGAACACAATAATGGAAAGAACAATGAATAAGTCAACACACCATGATATGATACAAATGTACAACCATCTTATTAAACATATCAGCAACTAATTGGCACAAGATCTTGAGGATCAAGTCACTCAAGCAATACAAAACAAGCCTCTACAAGCAAAATATGTCATCACATGAGAAATAGCTGCCATACAAATGCCCTGAGCCATGATAGCACAGTTTTAGGGCATAAAATACTACATAAAGATAGACCAATATAGATCTACCATTATATAGCTCAAATAATGCTAGGAGTGAAGATCTAGCCTCCTAGACACCTTTCCAAGAGAACCCGGGAAGGGTTTCTGGAAATACACCCATTTACAAATGGTGATCTACAACCCTAGGACTGAAGAATCACTGAAAAATAAAGCTCATGTAATAGAAGGCTGAAATAACATGGATCTGATGTAGATCTCTTCAAATGTTCTCCTCCAATGAAAGGCTGAACCCTACACCTATAGGAAAACACTCTAAGAGAGCCAATAGATCCTCCTCTAAAGCTTCCCTCCAAAATAATGCAATTCCCAACTGAAACTGCATTGTGAATTATGGGGATAGGTTTTCCGGGTGCCAAAGATCTAAAATGTGCCCAAAATCCTTCCTTACTGATCTCCCAAATGAAGGAATCCTTCCTCCTATGAAAAACTAGCTTAGAAAGTGGGTTTCTCAACCCTCCACTGCAACATCTGGCAACACAACTCAGATATGAAAAGACATTGCACTGTAGCTGAAGAAAAAAGCTTGGCCAGAATGTCAGATATGTGGAAATGATAGATCAATACCCTCCCAAGAGGCCTCTCAAGGAAAGAGGTGGGATTCCCAACCGAGAACACCCTATGCTAAACAGTACCAACAATCTTAGCTAAACATCTGAAGAGAGCAAAAGTCTAAACAGACATATCAAAATAATAATCATAAGCTAACCCCATATGGCTGCCATCCTTTTACTTATAAACAATGTGAGCCTTCTCACCTTGGGTCCCATTCATTATGGTTTCCACCATCATCCAATCAATCTCCCTCCAAAACTGTGTTGTCCCACCATTAATGCCACTCCTCCATAACAACGTTGTTTGACTTGGTCAAAGTTGACCTATTCAACATGCTCCAGCCCCTTTTCACACCTAAGTGTCTTCAATCCAACTTTTAGATGACCTCCATTCACACTAGGAGTGTCTTTTATTCCTACTAAGGAGATTTATGGGTCTCCATACCCTCTTATTCCTCTATCTAAGAGAAAATCAAACTTTAATATTCCCATTAACTGTATGCAAATTTAGGAATATTACAAGAAACCACTCCAACTCTATTCCAGAAGACATTTCATCCATGTTTCCTCATGAAGGTTATTCTTACGTCACCACTCGCCAAGATACAGGAAGTGGGACGAGGATACACTCTATTCAAGTCGTATATTCACTTTCGCATGGGTATACCTCTCTTGAGAGCCTTGTTTTAGGAGGTTCTGGAGCTACATATTTATTTCTAGATCCCGTTTGGTCAACATGAATTCCCCCATATTCCGGCCCATTCATTTCGAATATGTCTATCATATCTCAACCCATTGTTCGACCTATAGTGACTATAGGTCAAATGAATTTTTCAATAGAATCTTCTACCCCCCCGTCGCTATCTACGATTACTATGGTTCCACTACTGAGTGGAAAATCTATGGTTTCATTCGTGCTTAGGGGGGGAGTCCAATCCTCTTTACGCACCTCCCCTTTCGGGCGGGGGGGGGGGGGCATCTGAACTCTAGACCTGTTACGAGGGCGGGACAACCTAATGCTAGTCTAAGTGGAACATTTCTTTAGCAACTGTCACAATCTGTCGTAGGAATTGCTCCTTTGAGTGGTCAACCAACTTTAGCAGTATTTGTCTATCAACAACCCCACGTTCAGTATTCTTAGGTTCAACAACCAAACGTACAATATCTGCATGTTCAACAACCCAACATACCTCATCAATATGTTCAACAGCTGAATATGTAGTATTAGTATGTTCCTCGACCAAATGTCTCATAGCAATACATCCAACAACCCCAACATCCAGTGGGTACCATTGTGAATAACCCTCAATTTTGTCCTTGTTATTACCCTTTAGTTTCCAAAGGTCGAGAAAGGAAGCTAAAGGAGTAACCACAAACCATCTTTATACTCGATATCTAGCCCTACCAAGTCAGAGAGAGCTCTCTCAAAATCAGTCTCACAGCCAATGGAAATTACTGGAGAATAATGATTTTATGCCAGTTATAAGCTCATTAACATTTGATTAGGGTTTTTTATTTAAGATTTTTGGGTCAAGATCATAGATCTAGGAACTAGGTGAGGGTTTTAAATGATCAATTGCAGGGATGAAAATGAGAAAAAGTAGGTATGTTTAGTGACATATTTGGGTCGTCATTGTGGTATAGGGTTGAAAAATTAAGGATCAAAATGAGCATATGAATATGAATTCATTATCAGAAGAAATGGAACACAAACATGAATATCTCATAAAAACAGAGCATAAAACTTATGAATTCTGCTTAAAAACTAATGAGATGATCACATGAAAGCATAAATATGTTTGTAAAGAGAAATAAACATTCAAATTGATGATAAAACCAAGAAGAAACACTGTCAATAAGCATACCATAGGAATCCAAAGATTATTGTTGCAATTGTCTTTAATATCACTGTAAAATGGTGTACACTAGCTCCACAATATGATTACCAGGTATCCAACCCTCACAATGAGTTGAGTTTGAGTAAATATAGAAAAATAAACAAGATGCCACTAGGGCTCTAAATATGATCCAAATAAACCAATTAATGTGCCTAATGACTCATAACCTAATTTCTAGGGGAGTTACAAACAACTTCCCCTTTTTTAGCTAACAAGTTGAGTCTTTGGATCAAGTCAATAAACACAAGATCCTTTAACAAAGATGACCATAAATAGGTTCATTAACCTTCAAACAGCTCATGAGACATTTTTTACATCAACTAACTTTGACCTATGACCTCCACGTTTCCAGAAAATCTTCAAACCCATAAACGCAGCGAAATCTCTCAGAAACGCGGTGAAATTTAGAAAAAGCGCAACGAGATTTGGAGGATGATTTGGATGAGTTTGAGGGACCTTTAAACTTTTCTGAAGGTTGGTACAGGTAGCTTAGGATGTCCTCTATATCAGTGAAACTTGAAATCAACGAAAACACTTCTCCAAGGCTACTTAAAACTCAATTTTCCACAACTACTCTAGAAGCATAGCGTGTGACCAAAAATAGTGGCAAAAAGGTGAAATTTTAGTGGTTTTTGACATTTTCCTGCAAATCCATGAGCTAAAAATATACCAAAAGTATATTTCTAAGATGTACTAACCATAAGACACATGTACATGTTTTTCATTTTTCATTTGGAGCCTCTGGGAAAAAGCATTGAGAATTCAACAAGAAATGTGCGTCTAATTTAATTTTACCTTAATTAAATTGGACAATAAAATGTAATATTATCTTATAATCACTTGTAATAGTTAAGTGAGTGTGATAAAATCAGTTAGCTCATGAATTTTGAGTTTAGGGTGGTTGGTGAGACATGTATAGTGATTCTATTAGTTAGGATTTCGAGTTGCAGTTAGTGCATTCGTTTAATGCATGAGAAATCAGTTAACATAATTTATTGAGTTAAATTTAGTTGAACTAGTTGCAACTGTTTGTTGCACTAGTGAGATATCAAGTGAATTAAATCAGATTTAATTCACATGCAGTGATCTGCCATGCAACTGATGATTTACTATTAATAACTGCATGCATGTCAGTTCCAGTGGAGACCCAGTTGAGACAAAGGTTAAAGGGATGTTAACTATCATTTTTATCATTAGTATGTTGCCCGCATGTAGAAAGACATCCATAGGATTTCCCATGAGAATTGCATAGTTTTGGAAGGCAGAATTTCATAAAGAATAGGGATTGCGTTCCACATGAATTGTGCAAGCAAGGCAGGCTGATTAGAGGCAGGAAATTTGTTGTGAAACCAGCTCCAAAAATAGAAGAAAAGAGAGATCAACACCTTAAAAATAAGCCACTTCGAGGGGGAAACCTCCAATACATTACATAAATGAATAATTCTTGGATGATACAAATGAAAAAACCTCCTTTCTATATATAGGATTCCATGGGGCCAGAATGTAATCCTAGTGGGGCCACAATGTAATCCTAGCCGACATAACAATAAAAATGTAAGGGAAAAATAATAACAATATGGGGTACAACAATAACAATAAGGGGGGATACACTAACATAATAAGGGACTACACTATTAATATATGGACTTAACATGCCCCTCTCCTTCAAACAAGTGTTGTCCTCAATGCTTGATTATTTCTTGATGCTTCTGTATAAAATTCTCATCCTCCCATGTGGAATCTTCTACAGGAAAGTTCTTCCACTTGCTGAGATACACTGAAATTGATCATACTTGTCAATTTCTTGTTTCTGTGACTGCTTCAGAACTTATTTTGATGTGATGTTGATCTTCCTATTGTTTCATTAGATTCTGCACCAAAGTTAGGTTATCCTTTGAGAGTTGGAGAACTTGTTGTTGATGCTCGATGTGATCTTCCACTAATTTATCATCCATATTAGCTATTATTTGATCCTTCAAACCATCCAACATAGCCTCCATTTTTTCTTTTAAACCATCTATGTCATATTCAGTTGCTCTTAGTAAGATCGAAATTTGTTTCACTTGGTACTGTAATTTTGATATGTCATACTGCAATTCTTCCTTTTCATGCATCATAGTATAGATTTTTGAGGGCTTAATGGGTATGGAATTATTTTTTGGAGGAATTATAGAACCCAATACTGATAAAAATTCTAAAATATGCCCTTGGAATCAATTCAAACTTCTTTTTTAAACAAACGTTATGCAATTTTAAAAACCAAATACACACCTTTTTCTTGATTTTTAAGAGCTCGATATTGAAACTGAATTATCTCAGTGATTTTGGATTTTCAATATCTAAAAATTGGCCCTAAGGTATCCCTATGACTCCTCTTTTGAATGCCATAGGTCTGACCTGATTTGGATTATTCAAGACAAAGTTATGTCCAATCTCCCACAATGACCTAATTATGGACTGGTTCAGTAGAGCGAACTTGTACGACTTTCCACGTGTCACTGTTCTCTTCTTTGGCTTTGAAATTTATAGATCAAGTCACCTTTTACAGAATTCAAATTTGATGCTCAAAGAGAGAGTTATGAATATTTTCCCACGATCACCTCTTTGAGATGAAATTTGGGAGCCTAAAAAATACCTAAATTCTAAAGATCATATCTCCGAAAATATTGTGAATCAAGATCTGAAATTTTTTGATGTTGTTTTTCAGGATTTCTGCTTTGCTCTCTAAAATTTTTGGCTTCATCATATTCGTTGAAAAAAATTTATAGGGAAAATTCCACGATGACCTGTTTAGATTAAATTCAGGAGCCTACAAAAAGCCCTAACTTCCACAAATCATATGTCCGAAAATATTACGAAACAAGCTCTGAACTTTTGCGAAGATGTTCCTCAGGATTTCAGCTTTGCACTCTAAATATTTCAGCTTCTGAACCTTCATATAAAAAACGTTATTGCGAAAATTTCACGATGACCTGTTTGGAGCAGCGAAACCCTAGAATCCAAAGCTCTGATACCAAATGTTGTGAAACCAGCTCCAAAAATAGAAGAAAAGAGAGATAAACACCTTAGAAATCAGCCACTTCAAGGGGGAAACCTCCAATACATTACATAAATGAATAATTCTTGGATGATACAAATGACAAAACCTCCTTTCTATATATAGGAGTTCATGGGGCCACAATGTAATCCTAGTGGGGCCACAATGTAATCCTAGCCGACCTAACAATAATAATGTAAGGGAACAATAATAACAATATGGGGTACAACAATAACAATAAGGGGGGCTACAATAACATAATAAGGGAATACACTATTAATATAGGGACTTAACAAAATTGGCTAAGTGTTGGTCGATTTTGTCTGGATGAGTGTGAGACAGTTGTGAGAGTGCAGGAGACTCTTGTGATAAGAGTGCATTGTAATTGTATCATGATTCCTTGGTGAATATAAAATAGAAGATAGAGTGGTTTTGAGTAGCAAGATTTCCCCAGGAAAATATTTGTGTTGTGGTTTGATTTGCTTCTTTCTTTACTTGTTGTGATTGGCGATCGTGTTTATTTTCTGAAATTTATTTGTATAAGGATTCAATATCTTTCTTTAGTAGATCACATGATCGGATTTAATCCATTAATAAACATAATGTTTGTATAATTTCTACATGGTATTAGAGTGCAATAAATCACTATATTGGAGAAGAAATTGATTTTGTGACTGAATATCATTCAAATTTTCTAAAGTATTATTGGTGCGATAGGCGGATCAGGATCAAGACGGCTTTCAATGGCTTGATATTGGAGTATGCACTCTAGGGAAGTTCCAATTATATTGCATGGAAAGACAAGATGGAGGTAGTTCTGGAGGACAATGGGTTGAAAGAATTCATTGATAATGACATTCCCAAACCCGCTGTAGCTGATGCTCCTCTTCTTGATGGTTGGCAAAAGAAGGTTGCAAAGGTGAGGAGGATTTTACTGGAGAGAGTACGAGACCACATTGTCTCAAGTATCCATGGAAAAATGACTCCATATGCAATGTGGAAGGCTTTGACAGATCTATTTCAGAGTAGTAGTGATCATAGAAAATTGGCACTGAAGGACAAGCTCAGGAAAATAAAAATAGAGAAAGGTGACACTATTCCTAAATATTTAACCAAGTTTTTCCAATGTTGATATGAGCTTGGGAGCATCAGAATTATTGTCATGGATTATGACTTGGTGGGCTTAGCTCTTCTAGGCCTTCCCAAGAGTTGGCATAGTTACCAGGACTCTGTCAATGGGAGGGAGAAGCTTCCAAATTGGGAACGACTTTGGTCGAATTTGGTGCAAGAAGAATTTAGGGGTAATACCAAGGATGGATGTTCATCTAAGACAGATGATGAAGAAAATTGTGCCTTGGCTAGTAAGGTGAAGAAGGGGAAGGGAAGGAAATCCTATTCCCAATCTAAGTTTAGAAAATAAGTCAAGAAGCGTGACATGTCCAGAGTGAAATGTTTTCACTGTCACGAGCATGGACATTATGCCACTAATTTTCCACAAAAGAAGAAGAACAAGAAGGCTTCAGGATCTGATGCTGGTGAGGCTTTGGCCTCACAATTTTAATTGGACTTCTCGCTCATCATATCCATGGTGTCAAGTGTGATGGGATTAGTGTGGTACTTGGATAGTGGTGCATCTTTCCACATGACAGGAGAAAAAGAACTTTTCAATAGATTGGAGGATAAGTACCTCCAAATGAATATCGAAATGGGTTATGACAGGAGATATAGTGCTACCAGGATTGGTATAGTTACCTTCCAAATATAGTCAGGTAAACCCTTCTTATTAAAATATGTAATGCATGTACCAGGCTTGAAAAAGAATTTATTTCCAGTCACAATGATGGAAGATAGAGCTTATGATGTGGTTTTCAGTGAAGGGAAATCTTTCCTTTGACACAAAGCCATAGGATAAGCCAATAAGAATGGGATTCATGTGAAGAATCTCTATAAAATTGATGTATATGGTTGTGCAACATTGATGGGTAAGGCAGACAAAGTGGTGAGCCGGGATGAGGGTGAGTTATGGCACAGGAGATTAGCCATCTACACCACGGAGCCTTGAAGGTCATGCAACAAATTTCTATGGGAATTTCCCAAGGGTACTCTTGTGCATATATACACATGCAAGGGATGTACCATGGGGAAGTATGCAAAGGCCACTTTTCATGAGAAGGAAAACTGAGAAGTGGAAATCCTTCAGAGAGTTCACTCAGACATGTGTGGACCATTCTCTACAGCTTCGACAACAAAGCACATGTATTATGTGATCTTTGTTGATGATTTTTATAGAAAGTGTTGGATCTACTTCATGCAGAAGAAATATCAGACGTTCTAAGAAAATTTTGAGTTCAAAGAATTGGTGGAGAAAGAAATGGGGAAGCATGTGAAGGCTCTTAGGAGCGACAATGGTAGTGATTACATCTCCAATGAATTCAAGAACTTCTATAGCAAAGAAGGAATTCAGAGAGAGTTGATTGTGCCTCATAACCCACAATAGAATGGGGGTGCAGAAAGAAAGAATAGAATAATTGTGGGTGCGACACGAGCGATGTTTCATGATCAGGGCCTACCATTGTATCTGTGGATGGAAGCATGCAACACAACGATGTTTGTGAAAAACCGTAGTCCTCATCGGATACTTGGCATGAGTACACCAGAGGAGGCTTTTTCTAGCAAGAAACCTGATGTTTCATATTTTAAAATTTTTGGCTCATCTGTCTATTTCCATGTGACCAAATATTCCAGGAAGAAGCTCGCAGCAATAACTGAGATTGGGATATTTATGGGGGTACACTGATACTTCCCACAACTATTAGGTGTATTTTCCAAATAGAAGGATGACTGCTATGAGACGGGATATAAAATTTGATGAGGTGAAAGCCATGCGATTGTCCCTTGAGAGGGAGCTGGATTGGCATGTAGATGAGGAACTCTGGTTCCAAAGGATGAAATTCAAGATGTGGAGCAGCCACATGTGGAGGATCATCGAGTGGCAGAAAACCATTAGGGGAATTTTGAGGTCTAAAATGGGCATCCTAAGGAAATTATAAAATAATAGTGGAAATAATAAAATAAGATTTGATTACATCATCAAATTTTAAAGGGAAAAAATAAAAAACTACTTTTTTAACTCGTATTTTCAACTTATCTCACAAAATATTTTACTCAAATTTCAAGCGGAAAATTCAAGTAAAAAATTTGGGAGATAAGTTGAAAATACGAGTTGAAAATACAGTTTTATTATTTTATTATTTTTTAACCTTTTTAGCCTTTTACTTAAAAAATGACGAATCATCCCCCATGGTTAACATCATCATCTTGAATCCTATTGGATCATATAAAGTTTATTTTGGTTGTACATTTTTCTTAGGAGGTCCATTTTAGACCTCAAAATTACCCTAATGACCCATGAAGAGCCATCCACCAGAAATGGTAGAAGGCACACCATGGAAGTTGATAGATTGAGACATGGTGCAATTGAACATGTAGGAGCACCTACTTCACTGTGAAGATAGAGACAATCTCTAGATAGGTTTACTGGATACATGGCTCTTATGAGCAAGTGTATTGTGAAAGAACCATCCTCCTTTGAAGAATCAATGCAACAACCAATTTGTTTTGACGCTATGGTTGAGGAGTATGAATCCATCGTTAAGAACAATGCATGGGAAGTTGTCCCAAGACTAGTTAGAAAATTAGTGGTTGGATCTAGATGGATCTATAAGGTGAAGAAAATAGCAGATGGGAGTTTGGAGAAGTAAAAGGCTATATTTGTAGCCCATGGATTCTCACAAGTTGAGGGGATTGACTATGCGGAGACTTTCACACCGGTTGCAAGATCCTCATCGATTAGATCTATCCTTGCACTCTCAGTGCAGATGGGGTGGCAGATACGTCAGATGGATGTGAAAATGGTGCTTCTCAGTTATTGAGGAAGAAGTGTACATAGAGCAACCAGAATGTTTTGAGATCTTTGACAGTGAGTCGAATGTGTGCAGACTCAAGATAGCATTGTATGGGCTGAAGCAAGAACCTCGTGCTTGGTACACTAGAATTGGTAGCTATTTCATTGGGTTGGGCTTCACCAAAAGTGAAGTGAATGCAAACTTGTACTAGATTGTGGTTGATGGTAAGCTCTTCATTATCATACTTTATGTTGATGATATAATTTTGACAGGTGATGAGCAACTAATAACTTCTTGCAAGGAGGATCTTGCAAGGGAGTTTGAAATGAAGGACATGGGACTCCTTCAATATTTCCTTGGTTTGGAAATATGGCAGTGAGATAGTGAGCTATTTGTTTCTCAAGGAAAGTATGCCAAAGAGATTCTGAGTAAGTTTCACATGGAGATCTATAAACCCATGGAGACTCCTCTTCCAGGAAACTGAAGGAAGGAGGATGCTACTTCAGGTGAGGTAGTGGACACTACTGTTTACAGGCATCCTCTGGGTTCACTGATGTACTTGGTGAACACCAGACTAGACATTTGTTACACAGTTAACCAGTTGAGTCAAGCTATGGTTAAGCCGACCGAGCTCTTTTGGAAGGCAGGGAAGCATGTATTGAGATATCTTAGGGGCACTACACAGTATGTATTATGGTACAGATGGAAAAAGGGATTGAAGCTTCAAGGCTTCATTGATGCAGATTGGGCAAGTAGTCCATCAAACATAAAGATCACATCAAGAGGTATCTTCAGCATAGGATCGATAGCAGTTTCTTGGTACAACATGAAGCAACGATCTGTGGCACTCAGTTCAGCCGAGGCAGAGTACATGGCAGCAAGTCAGGCTGAATGTGAGTCCATCTGGATGAGGAAGATTCTGGTTCATTTGTTTGGTTCTCAGATGGACTCGATGGTGATACATTGTGATAACCAGAGTTTCATTAAACTCTCGGTTAATCTGGTATTCCATGATAGGTCCAAGCACATAGATATCTAGTATCACCATCTCAGAAATTGTTGTCAGAGGCGCGTTATGTTACTTCAATACATTACCACAAAAGAGAAGGATGCAGATATTCTGACGAAGGTGCTCGCCAGGAGAAAATTAGAATACCATAGAGTCAGGATTGGGGTGGCATGTAATCCCTTTCTTATTGAGAGGGAGTGTTGAAAAGTCAACAAGAAAAGTGTGTGTAATTTAATTTTCCCTTAATTAAATTGGAAAATAAAATGTAATATTATCTCATAATCACTTGTAATAGTTAACTGAGTGTGATAAACTCAGTTAGCTCATGAATTTTGAGTTGAGGGTGGTTGTTGAGGCATGCAAAGTGATTCTATTAGTTAGGAGTTCGATTTGCAGTTAGTGCATTAGTTTAATGCATGAGAAATCAGTTAATTTAATTTATTGAGTTAAAATTAGTTGAACTAGTTGTAACTATTTGTTACACTAGAGAGAGATCAAGCAAATTAAATCAGATTTAATTCACATGCAGTGATCTGCCATGCAACTGATGATTTACTGTTAATAGCTACATGCATGTCAGTTCCAATGGAGACCTAGTTGAGACAAATGTTAAAGGGATGTTAACTATCAGTTGTATCATTAGTAGGCTGCCCGCATGCAACAAGACATCCATAGGATTGACCATGATCATTGCGCAGTTTTTGGAAGGCAAAATTTCCTAAAGAATAGGGATTTCATTCCACATGAATTGCGCAAGCAAGGCAGGATTATTAGAGGCAGGAAATTGGCTAAGTGTTGGTCGATTTTGTCTGGATCAGTGTGAGACAGTTGTGAGAGTGCAGGAGACTCTTGTGAGAAGAGTGAATTGTAATTTTTTCATGATTCCTTCGTGAATATACAATAGAATATAGAGGGGTTTTGAGCAGTAAGCTTTCCCCAGGAAAATATTTGTGTTGTGGTTTGATTTGCTTCTTTCTTTACTTGTTGTGATTGGCGATTGTGTTTATTTTCTGCAATTTATTTGTAGAAGGATTCAATATCTTGCCTTAGTAGATCACATGATCGGATTGAATCCATTTATATACATAATGTTTGTATAATATCTACAAAAAGCACAGTGAGCACACATTGCGTTTATGTGCACTAGTTTTGCCTGTGTGACAAAAAACTCAAAAATTCACAAAATTTTGCCAAAATTGCTTTCCTTTCCATATTTTTGTCCTGCCTTCAAGCAAATAAGGATGAATCATCCAAAATATCAAGGCTATCCTGCATCTTGAGCTTGCTCAGGGTCTTCTTGATATTTTTCTTCATGTTTTAACCCTAATCTTGCAAATCAAATTTCTTGTGTAATAGTGCCTTGCCATGTGCCTTTGCATGACAGTGTTTCTATTTGCCTTCTTTAGCAGCTTATCTAGGTGTTAATTTACTACCCCAAGCCATAATTCATTGTCTTCTTCAACTTCAACATCTATAACGTCATTGATGTCTTTGTGGGATTGAGGAGGAGATGGTTCTTTTTCAAGTTTTTCTCCACTTGATTCTTCTCTAGTTTTAGGCCTTCTTGGTTGTACTCGAATGTCTTTGTCTCCCAATTGCTCCACATCAATAACATCAATACCCTTATCCTTTTTTACCACAGGATCTACCTTGCTGGATGATGGATGGTTCCCTTGTGGTTTAATTTGCAAAAATAGGTTTAGTTTGAGATGCCTATTCTCTTGTTGCAAAAAATACACCATGAAAGTTTCCTTGGAAAGATCATTTTTGAGCTGCCTGATCTGTGCCTCTTTTTCTTTGAGTGTGTCTTCAGCTGCCTCATCCTCATGATGTTTTGGTAGGTCATCCATCTCTATTGCGGGAGGCGCTTCATCATGATGTTGGAAAGGTGAATTATCTTTGTATCTAGGTGATTCCATCATGGCTTCAACCTGCACTTATGTATCACTCACAACCTCCTTATGTGGTTTCTTAGCATGACACCTAGTTCTAGGTCTAGGTGTAGGAATTTATTCTATATTTGGAGCAAAAAATGACCTCTTACCTCTGCTATATGGCTTTGCAATATCTGTTCTTGGCTTTGTTTTTGACACTAATAGTTTTCTTGATGACCCAAGCTCATGTTGTCTAGCTGATGAAGGAAAACTTGGGCTCCTTGGTTGACTTGAGGCAGGTATAAGAGAATTTGCCTCTAAGAAGGTATCCCATGACATTTTGATCTGTTTGAGATGGTGTAGGACTATTAATTTGATCAAATCATGATGAAACAAGCTAGCTGAATGGTCCTCTCCCTTGGACAACAACTTCTCTGTCATTTTGACCAAAATTCTAAACAAGTAATTGGGTAGATTTAGTGGCTTGATGGAAGTGAATTTCATTAATAATATTATGTGATACTGATACAACCTACTAAATCTACCCTCACAGGTGAATTATTTCATGATAGTCCTCATCAAGGGAGTGTTCTTGTCCAATAATTGTCTGCTAGGAAAGATGTGGGAAGGGGAGTATTTTCACTGTGGTTTCAAGAAATACTTATAGTGCTCAATATATAAATCCACCCCCTTGAACCAAATCTCTCCTTCATAAGGGATTGTAGTGGCTGAAGATATAATTTCTGCTAACACCATGAAATTTAACCCTACAATTGTGACATTATATCCTCTAAATTTGATTGCAAATAAACTTGTTAAGTCACGGTTATAACCCACCTCCTGCACTTTCTTACAAAACCCTAGGAAACCTACTTGTTCAAATGATTTCTTTACAAAATCTGATGCATTGATATCCTGCATAGGAATTGGTTCATATATGGAAATTCCCCCCTTGTTGTATTTATTCTTTTCACTAGCCATGTTGTTGGAATTTCTTAACATAAAACCCTAGTTTGATTGGGGAATGGGTCGGGGTTTAGGGTTGTTTATGAGAGTTGAAGACTTCTAGGATGAGAAATGACCCGATGTTTTCTTGTATTGACCTTCAAACTAAAAAACGTAGTGAATGTCCAGAAACAAAGCATATGTCTAGAAGCGCAGCATATGTCCAACAAAAATACAACGAGGTGATAAATGGAGAAATTTAATGATGGATTTCAACCAATTTAATGATGGATTTCGACCTTCTGATGGTTGTGGATAGTTTTGGAGTGCAAGAGAGGAGATCTTGAAAACCTAGAAGAATGAAATGAACTCATGAAAATATTTATTCCGCTTAATAGCTCAAAAAACTCTATTTTTTTCTTTGGTGGTGGTGTGACATCACATGTACTTTTGAGAAATGACATGATGAGGTGGTTGTACTACAACATAATTTCTTAAAAAGGAAATATTACCTTTTTACTTTATTCCCTAAGTTGCTAACTCCCATGATGATGATGCAAATAATGGACATGACTCACTTTTGAAGACCTAGGACACCTAAATAATGACATGACCATGATGAGTGATGATGACCATGAAAAAGTGGAGGGAGTAGCACTGACCTAGACAATAACCAATGATTATTTGAAAACTAAGAGATGCAAAATTTTATTTGAAAATATAACAATTTGACCTTAAGACCTTATCAATCACATGGAAAGAGTACATTTGATCATTGGTGACTCATAAAAACTAAAAATACCTTACACCTAAACTAGTAAAAACATCCCTTTGTGTCAACTTGGTGCTCACCCAAATCATCCTAGTGTCCAATACCAACAAATTCCGTAGGGTCAATACTAGCAACCCCAGCCGGGGCCTCGCCCTGATATTCAATATCAACATATCCCTCAGTACCAGCAGACCCAACTAGGACCCCAAGCTAGATCCCATGTTCAACAAGGACCTCAGGTCGGACCCTATGTTCCACAAGGACCATTGTTTCAAACCTAGCAGGGGCCTTATCAATAGCCCCAACAGGGTCCTTATGTTCAACAACAACTGCAACAAGGTCCTTACCAACCATGGGGGTAGTATGCATATCCAGGTCAAAATCCATCGTATTGGGGGAAGAATCTATATCATCGAGGTTGGAACCCTAAGATGGGTAACTTCCAATGACTGTTTTCTCCTCACCATCCTCACTTTCCATTTTTGGCTAAATTGGAACTACCGAATGTGTCTAAGCTCACAAATGACCCCATCCAACATATGTTGCATTGGTTGCCAATTCCAACTAAGATTCCTGGAGATTTCCCAAAGTTTGAAGGTAATTCTAGGGAAGACCCCCAAGCCCATGTCATGAAGTACCACCTATGGTGCTCTTCCAATTATTTGTTTGATGATTCAATTCGTCTATGTCTTTTCCAGTGCACTCTCACAGGTGTCGCGGCTAAATGGTATATTGAACTCCCTTGAGGTGTCTTCTTTAATTTTAACACCTTGGCCATGGCCTTCCTCACTCACTTCCAGTTACCCATCCAATATGAAACCAGCATCCACCTTCTCACATAATTGCAACAACCAACTGCAACCCATATTTCGTATCACATCCACAAATGGAGACACAGACGTCGTCTCATCAAATTTGAGATCCCCAATCATTTGTTGACTGAATGGTTCACAAAATATTTTTTCCCACAAATTTCAAAACATCTCACCATGGTTGGTTGTGTAATGCAAGAGGAAGTCATTTCCCATGTTCAATATCTTGATTTGGTTTATTCCCAATATGGAACCTTGTATGATATTCTACCTGATGCACTGTGACCTTCAACCGATTGGACATGGTCTCAACCTCTTGCTACACCTCTTTTCAATGGCTTTATTGGGTCAGTGGCCCATGATAATAGTAGTGCACCCAAGGATTGTTCAAATTCTAAGTCCACCCCTACCATTGCACCCTCAAAACCTTTAAATAACCAAAACAATCTTGGTAAAACCTCTGAGGTAAATGTTGTCTAATCTACCGCAGCAGAAAAATACTCAAAAGGTAAGAAAAAGGGCAAAGGAAAATCCAAATCTGATAACCCTAAACATGATTAAAATAAGTCATCTACTAATGATTCTCCCAAACGCAAGACCAAATATTGTTGTTTTATATGTGGTGACGACCATTACACCAAGGATTGTCCTCGGCGTGTCGAAGTTTCCCGTCTCTTGAAGGGATCACTTGGGACTCCGACTGTCTTGAAATAATCTTTCCCATCCCAACAAACAAAAATGGTAGATCAACCCCAATCATCTGGAAGCTCCCAAGATTTTATGGCTCGCACAAAACCCAATTATGTTGCCACACGAACAAAATATTACCTGAATCCATTGAAGGATATTATGGAACTGGATGCCTCAGATAATCCTTTCTCTTCCATGCCTCCTAGTTCTAGTCCTCTTCAGATTGAGAGACCTATTAGTGATTCCACAATCCGGCCACCCCTAAAAGGTGTTCTTTGGAAATAGTCTTATAACCCGAACGCCTGATCTGCTACACACTATAACATTGTAGAAGACTTAGCTCAGGCGCCTTTTTATGTTGGCATTAGAAGTCCTCTAGTTGTGTCCATCAAAGCGGAAGGAACTACTATCTGCCATTGGAGGCATTGATCCGGTAGACTCTAACCTTATCACTTTTGACCTTGAGAAATTTGTTCCTCGCCTCCCATATTAGGTAGTGTTCCTAATTCAGGTTAACGTGATGGGGAAAACCATTCATAGGAATATTATTGATGAAGGTGCTTCGACCTACATCATGTATATCGCTTTTTGGAAAGCCATTGGCTCTCCTCCATTGAGTCAGTCCTAAAACACTTTGGAAGCTTTTGACGATAGAGGTTCTCGTCTGTACGATATTCTCAAATCCCTACCCATCCTCTTGGATAGAAAGAAAGTAAACCTGGAAGTGGAGGTGGTGGATGCTAGCCTAAATTATAACCTCCTTTTTGGATGTAGATGGACCCATGTAATGCTTTGCATGGTCTCCACCCTCTTTAATTTTCTTCACTTTCCTCATCAAGGGAAGATTGTGACTATCAATTATCTCACTTTATTCTCCTCTAATTCTTCAATAGGAAACATTTTGTATGTTGGGAATACCTCCACCCCCTATGAGAAAATTGGGTTGCGCATTTTCAAGGACTCGTCTCTTATGGGAATTTTTCCACTCCCACCTCCTAATGTCGCCACTATCAACATGATATCAACTGGTCATGATCCATGGATTGTTCAAATTCTTGAATAGATTCAAATATTTGGTGACGTTATTCCTCTTAGTCCCATGGAAAAACTATATCAAAGCATTCTTTTGGCTTCTAAGGTTGTTTCCGAAACCAATGAAAAATTGGTTTCATCTCTCGACACTTATGCGCAGTCTCCCTAGTTTTGTTCTTAGGATTCAGATGATCCCTTCAAAGAGACATTCCCCACTAATGATATTATTGTGCAGGTTATGTCTCTAGAAGAAATTCCATGGGATGATTTTCATCATCGTTCCTTGTTTCTCCCAAGCATCAGTGAGATCTCCGCCTGTCTTGAATCTCGTGTTTTTCCTGAATCAACTGGCCTCCTTCAGAATCCTATCTTGATGTCCTCCATCCTCCATCGATTTCTGACAATGGAGGAAGCTAAGAAATTTCTTAACGAATTCCACTCCAAGGCCTGTGGTGGTCACATGTCCAGTCTTGATGCTGCCCAAAAAATCCTTCAAGCATGATACTTTTGGTCGTCTATTTTTAAGGATTGCATTCTTTCTGTTCACAAATTCCACGATATCCAAATCTATTCTCAGAAGTAATGTGCCCCACCCTCACCCTTGCACCCAATTGTGAACGTCGGGCCATTTTCAAAATGGGGCATCAATCTCATGACCTGTAACCCTTGCTTAGATGGGGGGCATGGTTATATTATCTTTGTTGTTGATTATTTTACGAAGTGGGATGAGGCGATGCCTACATATGATAATGAAATTATAACTGAATTCATGTTCAATCATGTCATAGATTGGTTTGGTGTCCCAACAACCAATGTCACTGACCATGACTCTCATTTTTGAAATCATATGATGACAGAGCTTACTGCTCAGCTGGAGTTACGCCACGATAGCTCCACTCCTTATTATCCACAAGTGAATGGTAAAGTTGTAGCTATTAACATTTTTTTGTGGCAATGATCCAATGGACCATTGGGAGACACAAATGAGATTGGAATCTCATCCTTTTCTCAACTCTATGGGCTTACCTAACATCCGCTAAGATTGCTACCCAATTTACACCATTTCAACTAGTGTATGGTTTGGAAGCGGCACTCCCGATCGAGTGTGAAATCCCTTATATGAAGCTAGCCATCGAGCTACTTCTTGGTACTTTGCTAGAAGAGGAACATTTTCTTTACCTCAAGCGTCTTGATGAGACTTGAAGACTTGCTTCTTTAGTCATTGAAGCACAAAATAAATGATTTAAGGCTTAGTACGACAAATATTTCAACCCTTGCATATTCTTTGAAGGTGACTTGGTCCTCCTCTATGATCAAGCCCACGATAAATTGGGAGTCGTCAAGCTCGAGCCAATGTGGCACGGGCCCTATATTGTTCAACATGTATTGGAAAGAGGTACTTATAAGCTAGTATATTATGAAGGTAATCAATTTTTTGAGCCCCAAAATGGGCTCTATCTAAAAAAAGTATTATGCTTGATCACAATTATGGTACCTTGTACATTATTGTGTTATTCATTATTCTGTTTTTTATATTTTTTGTGTGGTTTTTTTCTTCGCAGACATGTTTCCCCTGCTTACCTACTGTTCCACTTGGTTTTCAAACGTCATCGAGTCATTATATTGATTTTGTTGATGGTGATTGTCGTAGCACACGAAACTTATCTTCCACAGCATGGGAAATTTTTGACCCTGATGGTGAAATGATAAATCTACAAGATATTTGCTTGGGTCAAAAAAATAATAATATTTATGAATATAGTGCGGTCATCGAACTATTACAGGATGTAATCGATCTCGGTATAAGAGATTTGGTTGTAAATTTAGACTCACAACTCATTATGTTGGAGTTAAATAGTCATTATTCAGTTAGAAACCACAATATTTTGCATATGTATTTATGTGTTTGACTATTGGAAAGACATTTTGATTAAATTACATATCATCACATTACAAGAAATTTGAATGCATTGACGGATACATTAGCAAGCTATGTATTAGATAGACATCTGTGTAATATGTAAAAAAAACAATACATCATCATGGTACATGAACACTTAGTAGTCATAGAAACATGCATATATATATCTATATATATATATATATATATATATATATATATATATATATATATATATATATATATATATATATATATATATATATATATATATATATATAGCAAACTTTATTAAATTAGTATTTACATCAAAATCTCAAAAATATTGTGTTCCATGATACAATGGCTCTATGAGCATACATCAGTGCAAAAAAAAATAAAAATAAAGGCTAATGTCCACCCACATGGTGCTCATGATAGCATGTGACTACTCGGATCACTAGCCAAAGTAAGTGATGCAGTCAGCCTAGGACCCCCACGGTGTGCCTCTGATAGTGGAGTGGGATCTCGTCAAAGTTTGTGTATTATGGTATGGCCCTAGTAAGGCCTACAATATTATGCTCCATCTCCACTACTGGATCTGCCCCCTCCTCGTAGGGAGCATCTTCAACCTGGTGTACCATGCTCCTGGAAATCAGAGACATGTTTTCTATTCTTACTAATCCTGCATCTACAAAAATCATAAGTTTATATCTTGGAATACATAACAAAAACATTAAAAATTAAAAATCCAAAAAACTTTTTACCTGTGTTGGACCATTGTTCGCCTAGCAGAATAGGTAGATATGGGTAACCTCTGAAGTTAATTCTTGCAGTCCTCGACCACAATCTTCTAATAGCACAGCCACCTAACGAACGCAGTAGGAAAATGCATCTGTTGGGCCCCTCCTAGACGGGGCATGATTTCACACCATCTCAATGGCCTTGGGTCCCTCGAGGTTGTATCATGGATCTCCAAACGGTGATACTGAAACAAAAGGAACCCTCTCCAGAAATAAGGAAACCAATATGGACCCATACCCAAACTATTTCAACGGACCTATTTTGCACTTGTTCAATTGTCTCTTCATATTAGGAAATAAACCCTCGCACCAATAAAAAATATTAGGAGCTAGACAATGCACCGCGTACTGGAAATGATATTCAGTTGCCTCATGCAATGCGTGAGCTCCAGCCACTCTATCCATGCAATGCAATATTGTGCATAAGGGATGATTTGTGATAGAAGATATCTCTACCTTCCTGCTTTGAGGCTTTTTAGCCCCACGACAGTTTCTCTAGATGAGCATACTAGTACTCTCACCTCCAGCATGAGCTCTAGAGAGTCAGATTATCTCCCCTCTCTTGGATAAACTTGTAATGAAAAATTACTTGGTCTCCAATTGTGAATATTTGGCTATCCACGTCCCATATCCCAATCAAATACTCAAATAGCTCCAGCTCATCTCGTAACCCTGATGTTTGGAAGAATTTTAGTAGTCCACATTTTGAAATGCGTTTACACAATTTGGATCCTATAGTACTTCGTGATATTTCACCTCATGGCCTCTTTCTTTCAATTCAATGACCATATTTGCTGGAATCACCTAAAAAACATGTTCAATTAACATTTTAGGGACTTTCATTGAAGTATTTTTGGAAATAAACCTTTAAAAATTGGAGAATTTCTCATTTTAATTTCTTCCCCTCGGTCAGCGCGACTGTGAAATTTGAAAAAATGTTGGTAGTGCAGTTGCCTTTCAGGGAAAGAGCGACCAACATGAATTCAAAGCTTGGATATGCATTGGTTGCATCAAAAATAAAATTTAGAAATCTCCCCCCCCCCCCCCAAATCACAAAATTTCTGAGACAAACTACTTAAAAATGGAATTGAAATGAAGAGGATAGTTTGAGCTCTTACCTGTAGCGAACGGATTGCTAAACTGTGTCCTGGATTGACCGCACCACTGATTTGAAGTTCAAAGAGAAAATGGGTAAAATTCACTTTCATAATTTACTCAAAATAGAGTGGTGAAAATGAAATTACTTTTTGTCTATTTATATATTTTTGAAGATATTTTCATCATTATTTTATTATTTTTACTCAATATCAGTGATGTTTTGTCATTTTTTGTGTACTAACGGGATCTATACACCAACACTGATTATTTTTTATGCAAACGAGTTTTGTTTTATCTCTTTTTTGGGCTCGATAAAAAATAAACGAAAAAGGAACCCCCTTGGAGTAATCTTTCAACTCTTTTTGGACTCTCGAAAAATGAAAGTATTTTCATGTACTTTTCATTTTAAACTTGTTAAAGTGAATGAATTTACATTGTCTCAGTATACTTTTACCCCTTTTTCGGGTTGAGATTCATTATTTATGAAAAATGAATACCTTGATCGAACATGGTCAAGAGGTTATAGCAGATATTGTTTTCTACCTTTTTGGATTTGAGAGTCGATTTACGAAAAGGGACATGATGGATTTTTCTTTTCCGTTTCTTTTTCAAACTCCTTAAACATGAAAAATATGTAAAGTTACTCTTCCGTCAGATTCGTTGAATTTTAAACGGCGAAAGACTTGTCACTATGACAAGACCGAGTTCCTCCTTCCTAGGGCTCGTTAAAATTACTAGGATGGATTCATTACAAGAATGAACTTATACACTTAACATATTTTATCCTCTTCATGTTGGCTATCAAAAATAAAGAGGTACTCGTTAGCAATAACGGGGGAAAAATTGAAAGTGAACATCCTATGTGTATTTTAGGCAGCTTGTCACTCTTGAACATGACACTTGTCTGTAGTTTGTGTCAGGTTGGGGATATCATTCATTCATCATTCTAACTCTGTGGATTTGGGAAGTCCATTTTCCTCCTATTTGAACACCATTTTTTTCATCATGACCTCTGATCCCATTTGATTCAAATGCTGCCACACTCTAGAGTCATGTCATTGATATGCTCAAGAGAAGTCCTTTTTGTAAAAGTTAAACATCCTCTGCTTGTCTAACCTTCTTTGTTACAGTATTGAATCACTCCTGTCATCTTGAGATATCCATTGTTTCATGTCGATGATGTGAGCATCATTATGGCCCTTCTTCAACGAATCACTTCCTATCGACTTCAGCTTATTATCCGAGAAGATGATTTAGAAACTCCTTTTCAATACCTTGGAAATTCCATTCCTCAATAGAAATTTATTCATGTTAGATGACAGGTTCACATCACTGGCCTTCAATCAAATGACTCTACAAGTGTTCGAATTCAACACCTTTATTCACTGATCCAGGTAAAATTTTGATACCCTTAACCAAGACCTTTTACTTCGGGTGATGTGTTATAATCGCATTTAATTAAAGCATTAATGAACATAAAGGAACAACTGCATGTTGTAAAGAAGAGGAACATAACAAGCATGAGAAACATAAGACATTGATAATGAAGTTTGTCCAGGATGGACTACATCTCCGGGCCTCGGTGTCAAGATGGTGTAGGCCGCTACATTAAGTGTTGTAAGGAGTGAAGATGTACATGCATGGTGTTCTCACTATCATACAATTAAAATTCCTTCACGCAGGATTGGCCAGACCTCTCTATGACATGTTCCACTATGGAACTATCACTCACAAAAGGTACTCCTATCATTATGACAATAGCTCACACATAAATACTATGAGTATCCTGCCAACATGGAAAAAAAAGGGATCTCTATCAAACATACATGTGACAATGAGTATCCCGCCAACAAGGCAGCAAAGGGATCTCAAACATAATACAAATTCATGCTATAAATTACATCTCACATCAAGACAAAACAAGATCCCACATCAAACATCAACAGGGATCTGTAAAACACAATGCATCTTAGAGAAAAAGAAGTACATGAAATCAATGTGTCATATACCTCACGCTGAAGATGATTGAAGAATGAGCTGCTCTGCTTCTGGATCTGAAATTACAATCACAATCATGGCGTCAAAAGGTGTGAAATAGACTGCTCATTCACTGAATGCTGACACCTATAACCTCACTTCAAAAAGTGACCGAAAAATATAAAGCTCAGATGGAAAATCTGAATATGCCATCAGATTCTTGACGTTGAATAGTGAAAAATCAATTGTCAAATTTCTGAATTCTAATAAAGTGAAAATCTGGGGAAAAAAGGAATCTTTGAGATTCTCCCTAGATTCCTTAAAGATGTTGCTCCATGGGTGAACTGGAAATATGCAACTCAAAGGGCGAATCTGACCTCACCATTGTGTTCGCTATGAAAAACCATGAAAAATGACTGTAAACTTGACTATATTCCGACATGGAGAAAAATTACCTCCCCAGGAAAATTTCAAGGATTATGGTTCCACCTGCAAAATCACTGCCTCGATATGCGTGCTCACTCCTTCTCTGTCTTGGCCTACCTTCTCTTTGCCCACAGCTCCATTGGCTTCCCTATGCCCTCATCTCTCATGTATTCTTCATCATTCTCCATGGTTTCCTTGAACTATTTGAATGACATTTTATAACAAAGTGTGAGGATGAATAAGACAAAGGGTGAAGTTGGCACATAGGTTGGCATAATCATGTTAAGATAGTTGTTGTTGGGATTTTTTGAGTTCAAATCCCATTGAGTCCAAATATTGTTTTAAAACCCAATTTTAGTTTTAATATAGTTTTTTCAAACTATATAATATATGGAATTGGTATCTCCATATTGTAACGACTCCCAAAAACAAAAATGGAGGTTTTGTTTAATATGGAATTTAACCATATTTAATATGATTTTTTTTACATAACAATTTACCATATTCAAATTGATTTTGATTGTTTAATAACTAAATTTAATAAATAGTTTTTTTTTTAATGATTTTTTTGTTTTCATGTGGGAAATTAAATATCATTTTGTTTTGTCTTTTCTAAAGGGGCAAGGTCACAATGGAGCAGCACCATGTGTCAAAATATGATGGGCTTTCCATGTGGGTCCCACGTGCTTACTGGGACACCATGTGGCATGCTTGTGTGCCTCACTTCCCTTGCCTTAACAAAACTTCAAACTACTCTAACTTTCTTATACAAACTTGGTTTGACGAACGGTTTACACTGTTGCAATTAGGACGAAGAGATCTACGCTCTGGTCCTAGTTTGAAAGCAATCCAAATAATTTTATTTTTGAGCTTTTATAAGCCCTCTTTGTCTTGTGTGTGTCTCTTGAGCCACCTGGATCAATCCTCCCCACTGAGGAGCTTTTTTTCCTCCAAAAGAATCAACAATAATTTGCAACTGCTTTGTACAATGTCTACACCATAAGTGTCCTAAAATTTCACCCTTTCTTCTCCTTCACCTTTTTCCTTCGGAGCCATAAGCGATGAACTGACACCTGCATCTTCTGAAAACTTGTAGTACAATCTCTTGTTAATTACATGCTCAAATATGACCAACTATGACCCAAAAATCTCCATACTTACCACGAGTTTATAACTCATACTCGGTGGTCAAGTTTACATCGAATGGAAATCACACCCCAGCTATCATTACAAGGCCAAAAACATCATTGTTTCATTTCGAAGTGATGGCAACACATCATCACTTTTACATGAAAGAAATGCATCACACCATTTACAAAACAAGGACAAAAACATCATTGTCACATTTCGAAGTGATGGCAACACATCATCACTTTTACATGAAATAAATGCATCACATGATTTAAAAAACAAGGCCAAAATATCATGATTGCTTAACAAGCGATGGAAAAAATATCATCACGTTTACAGTTAAAATGCAACATATGAATTACAAACACAGCCATAACACACTACCACATCTAGAAAAACCATCTCTCACTTATCAAAGTGAATGGACCATATCCCTGTGGCACGTTTTCTTGTCAGACATCTCTTTCGACTAGTTTATGCACCGACGCTTTGTCCTTAAGGTGATGCTCTGGATGGAGCCTCGAACACGTGGATCTTTGATGACCACTTTGGTTGAACTGGATGAAAAATTTATTCTTCCTTCAGACCTTCTTAACCAATTTATTTTTCTGCTATGGAGAAGGCTTTCCATGCCTCACCCTCCTTTGTGTTGTCATTCTTTTCAAACACTCAGAAATGACATGGTTACGTAAACCATAAAAATGACAAGTTTTCTTCTGCCATGATTTATGACCATGATTATCAACATTATTATAATCAAAATGAACTCTGGAATAGTGAGACTTGTTATACCTTCCTTGGTGGTCTCTGGTGTGATTAGGTGATGAGAGCTTGCCTCAGCTCTTTCACTGCAACATGCACTGCCATGGGATGATGGTGAAGTGTTCCCATCGATCCTCTTCCTTGGTGAGTTCAACAATGTTTTTTTGCCTTGGATGTCCTTCGAGCATACTCCTTTACTGTATCCAAAACCTTCATATCGAGGTCTCTGCACAACCTCCAATGCTGGAGTTATGCCTTGGCCATGAATGTCAAGTCCTCCTCCTTTGTACCCCATCCTGGTAAGGAGTCTCATGTCATTTCCTGTAATGGGTATCCCCACACTTCCAACAGAAATGATATCATGTGAACATCAGACTGAAGAGAAATCAAAACTGTTTACCTCAACTGTCGATTTTGAAACATGCGAAGAAGACTTCTCTAAGCCTTCATGGTGCTTCACTTCCTCCAAGGCATCTGTCGCGGCATGTAGCTGAAGTTGAAATCGCTGCTTCTCATCCTTCTCTTCCTGTAGGAGCATTTTCAACGCAGCATGCTTTGTTTGAAGACTTTGGTTGTCGCACTTCAATTCTTCCAATACCTCTGTCATGGCTTGTAATTGAAGCTACAACCAATTTTTGTCCTGCTTCTCCTCTTGTAGAATATTTTTCAACTCAGCATTGTCTGCTACTTGTTTCTCATAAGCTTCATACAACATGTCTGCTTTCTCGGACACTCTGAGCATAATCTCATAAATTTCTTTGACATCCTCCATTGCTCAACTCAACAACGAATGTTCAAAAGTTCATGCCTACAATCTAAATCAGCAAGAAGACTGCTCTGATACCACTTGATCTAGGTAAATTTGTGATACCCTTAACCAAGACCTTTTACTTTGGCTGATGTGTTAGAATTGAATTTAATTAAATCATTAATGAACATAAAGGAACAACTTAATGCTGTAAAGAAGAGGAACATAACAAGCATAAGCAACATAAGACATTGATAGCAGAGTTCATCCAGGAGGGACTACATCTCTGGGCCTTGGTGTCAAGATGGTGTAGGCTGCTGCATTAAGTTTTGTAAGGAGTGAAGATGTACATGGATGGTGTTCTCACTATCATACAAGGAAAATTCCCTCACGCAGGAGTGGCTAAACCTCTCTACGAGATGTTCCACTATGGAACTCTCACTCATAAAAAGGACTCCTATCAGTATGACAATAGCTCACACATAAATATTATGAGTATCCTACCAACATGGAAACAAAGGGATCTCAATCAAACATACATGTGGAAATGAGTATCCCGCCAACATGGCAGCAAAGGGATCTCAAACATAATACAAATCCATGCTATAAATTACGTCTCACATCAAGGCAAAACAAGATCCCACATCAAACATCAATAGGGATCTATACACAACAATGCATCTTAGAGACAAATAAGTACATGAAATCAATGTGTCATATACCTCACACTGAAGATGATTGAAGAATGAGCTTCTCTGATGGATCTAAAATAACCATCACAATCATGGCGTCAAAAGGTGTGAAATCGATTGCTTATTCACTGAATGCTGACACCTGCAACTTCACTTCAAAAAGTGGCCGAAAAATATAAAGCTCAGATGGAAAATCTGAATATATCATCAAATTCGTGACATCGAATAGTGCAAAATCAACTGTCAAATTTGTGAATTCTGACAAAGTGAAAATCTATGGAAAAAAGGAATCTTTTAAATTCCTCAAGGATGTTGCTCCATGGGTGGACTAGAAATCTGCAACTCAAAAGTCGAATCCAACCTCACCATCGCGTTCCCTACAAAAAAATGTAGAAAATTACTGTAAACTTGACAATATTCCGACATCGAGAAAAATTACCTCCCCGAGAAAATTTCAAAGATCATGGTTCTACCTGAAAAATCACTGCCTTGATCTACGTGTGCGCTCCTGCTCTGTCTTGGCATGCCTTCTCTTTTCTCACAACTCCATTGGCCTCCCTGTGCCCTCATCTCTCATGTATTCTTCATCATTCTCCATGATTTCCTTGAACCATTTGAATGGCATTTTATAATAAAGTGTGAGGTTGGCACATTGGTTGGCGTAATCATATTAAGATAGTTGCTTTTGGGAGGTTTTGAGTTCAAATCCCATTGAGTCCAAATATTGTTTTAAAACCCAATTTTAGTTTTAATATAGTTTTTTCAAACTATATAATATATGGAATTCGTATCTCCATATTGTAACGACTCAAAAAAAAATGGAGGTTTTGTTAAATATGGAATTTAACCATATTTAATATAAATTTTTTTACATAATAATTTACCATATTTAAATTTATTTTTATTGTTTAATAACTATACTTAATATATAGTTATTTTTTTTTAATTATTTTTTTGTTTTTATGTGGGAAATTAAATATCATTTTGTTTTTTATTTTCTATTGGGGTAAGGGGCCAATGGAGGAGAGCCATGTGTCAACTACTGAGGGAATTGCCATGTGGTTCCCACGTGCTTATTGGGACACCATGTGGCATGTTGTGGGCTGCACTTCCCTTGCCTTAAAAAAACTTCAAATTGCTCTAAATTTCTTATACGAACTCGGTTTGATGAACCATTCACAACATTACGATCAGGACGACGAGATCTACGCTCTGGTCCTGGTTCAAAATCAATCTAAGAACTTTGATTTTTGAGCTTTCATAAGCCCTCTTTGTCATGTTTATGTCTTTGGAGACACCTTGATCATTCACACTTGTGGATTTTTTTGTTTTACATTGAGGGCCATCGTCATTATTGGTGGTTTCTCTCGTGTGTGTTAGCAGTTTTCATGATTGACGGGTAATCAGGTGGTTTCTACCATGTTCGACATCAGATCATGTATTCACAAGGCTAGATTCATACATTGGGTATATTGATATTGTGGAAAAGACCCTGGATCACACTTGTCATTATCCAGGTTGCATGGAGTTATTAAGTATTCATGATTGTACATATGATCATGTCTATATGGATGGTTGTGACCATACCATGGATCCATTTCCATGATCTCTTTTAGATGGATGGCTGCGACCATGCCATGGATTCATATGTTATTTGATGCCTAGTCCACATATATGTTATTATGCATATTCACATCAGAGATGTCATATACTTTATTGTGTTTGATTTGGCAAGTTTCCTGGCAATATTCTAAGTTCTTTTGCCTTGGTTCGTAAATAATTTCACCCATCACTCCCCTTTTTGCCTTCATGTTTTAGGGGTGATATGTTACACAGTAATTTTTCACCCTGTTCACTTCCTCTATCTGATCCTGAAGTGCCTTGTGACAAGTCGTGTGCAATATATCCACCTGGGAAAAATACACAAATATATCCTCTAAAGAATAAAAGAAAGTTGTCTTGGAATATCATTGGAGAAACTTGGTCAAAAACCTAATTTTTTGGGTTAGTGCGCTTCCTTAGTGGCCTGACCATGCTGATGGTAGGTTTATATTTCTAGCTTGGTGCTGTCAATGCCATTTTTATGGGAAAACAATATTGATCCATTTCTGGCAGTGTTTCCTCAAATGGAGGAGAAGCTTCAACCTCTGAAAGATCCAGGGCAGTGAGTTGGTTGTTATTTGGTGGTGATAGGGTCGAGCTCTCTAATTTTAGAGCTTTGATCTTATCAATGGGGGTTTATCCCTTAGAAATTGGACCTTCCTCCTACTTTCATGGGCTCCCAACCTCTTCTCCCTTCCTAGAAATTGATCCCCATCCTTCCATTATTGGTTGGTCATTGTTGGGCTGGTAAGATCATTCATTCGCTTTACACTCATGTATTGTGATAACGCCTGAGATATTCGAGAGAAGGAATGATTTAGAGCTTTGGTGAAGGACTTGAACATCACCAAAGGGAGGCCTCCAACATCAAGGCCTGGGTTGTAAGATCTCCCTTCTATATTCATTAATAAAACATCTCATGTTTGCTTTCTATATGTGTCTTATCATCTGTGCAAATAGGCTAATGTTCCTTAATCTGTTATATAGTTTATATTCATGAATATTATGTATTGGATTACGTTTATTTTTGCATCTTAATCATCCACAGGTATTCGTGTGCCACCAGTAGCAAGGAGCGAGCCTAAGGGATCATGGATCAAGGCCATCATCAAAGTGTTCAATCATAGCATCAAGAAAAGGTACCTCTATTTCCTTTCTTATCCCATTTTGAATATTAGCTAAGGAATCTTGCATTAGAAAGTCTCACAAGTTGCTAGACCCTCTCTAGAGCTAGAGGGATTTCCTCTATCCGCAGAGGGGATTTATCTTCAAAACACTCCCACTTCTACCTATCTATGCTCCCTTTTTCCCCTTGCCCCATTCAATACACCAAAATAACACCCCCCCCCCCCCCCCCCCCAAAGTCATGAAACTTGAATATTTGGAGGAAGTCATTTAAAATTTCCTCTAAAAGTTCAATTCTCATGAATTTTTGTCTGGGGAGTTGTCCAAAACTGCCTCCAAAAGTTACATTGTCATGAATTTTAAGGAGGGTTGTTAAATAACCCCCCCGTAAAAGTCATGAGAATTCAATTTTCGGAGGAAATTGCTGACATCCCTGCCACCCCCAAAAGTCATGAGAATTGAACTTTTAGAGGCGAATATTAAATGACTACCTCTAAATTTTTAATTCTCATGACTTTTCGGGGTGGGGGGAGGGGGGGTTCAAAAACCACCTAAAAAATATTAAATTTTCATGACTTTTAGGGAGGGTTGTCAAAAAACGCCATGATAAATATATTTAGGGTATTTATTACCCCCACCCACCAAAAATAAAAGTTCAATTTTCATGACTTTCTGGGTGGTTTTAAAAAACGTGTAGTGAAAAACATATTTAGGGGTAGTGATTTAAAACCCTTCGCCAAAATTCATGAGAAAATACTTTTAGAGGTGATTTTTAGAACCAGCCAAACCCCCACCCCACCCCACCCCCCCCTCCTCCCAAACAAAGTTCAAATTTTCATGACTTTCAGGGGGTTGGGGGGGGGGATTTTTAAAAACTGACCCTAAATCCCTAGAAAAAATTTAGAGGTGTTTTTGGCAAGACCACCACAAGGAATTTTTGGTAGTAATGTAGTCAAGTGAGGTGTGCCCTCCTTTTTTCACTAGGAAATAAACCATATTAACATGATAAAGTGTCATGGAGGTACGATGATAAAATATAATGATACATAAAGTTCCAAGGTGCTAACATATGATGTAAGCAAATGCAAGTCACCAATACATGTAAATTACATCAAGTGTTAGAAATGATTAATGTACACATGAGTACTTCTCATATGGGGTCCAATGTACATACAATACAATGATAATATCGATGAAAATTTGTGTATCATGAGATAAGCTACATGTATAATTTGAAGCTACTAATAAATCCTGGATCAAATGACGATATATAACATGTGATGACTAAACTACATGAGTGCATGGCATGCCAATAAAATGGAAATTTTGTGAAGTCTCTCAGAATGGGGGATGTAGGTACTCATCTCATAGGAGATATGATGACAAACATGATGGTACCATATTCTCGCTGATCGAACCTTTGAAACTAAAGATATGCCTATGACACACATCCCTGCGTATAAAAATAAAATAAAAATGTCACCCAATATCTCAAAATTTTCTCTCCCAAGATTATCATTGTTATATAATGATCTGGGCAAAAAAAAGTAGCCAAATATGTACTAATATATGCCCAAAACATAACCAAATGATAATTTAAACTATATGTATGCTCACACCTCATTGATCACTACAAAAAGGGCCATAAACTGATTGTTGAAACTTAACATGATGAAACTGTATACCACTAATAAATGCATGTAACCTATTATCATGATGCAAAATGCATATGTAAATTCATTAGACTCATCCAACCCATAGAGATCATCAATATTGGAACCATCAACTAAATTCCTAGACAAAATTTCCACCTATAAGCTATGGAAAATAAAGTGAAGTCACATAAGAAGGATTTTCTTCAGAAAAATAGGTGCTCTGGGAAAATGGAAAGGGACCTATCATGTGATAATGATAAATGGAAAGGTTGAATTCATGACTTTATATTGCTATAGTTGAATAAGATTCTAATAGGGTCACCATTTGTAAGCCAAAGGGAAGAGTTATGAGGGATGAGCTACTAGTAAATTTCTCCACATGTTGCATCATACTCCAACTGATAATCCTATTATACTCTAGTAACAATGCAGTCTCTCCATGCTGAAACAAAGACTAAGTCTAGATGTTCAATGAAATAGTAGAGGAAAATCTGATCAGTCGATCATACTTTACTAATATCTGATGCAACAATATGCATATGAGATATGAAGAGTCAATCATACTTGACTGTATAACAATATGATCATTCCTCCTGAATGGCACTAGGAATAGTCCCTCAGTAACTATTAGTATGAGCTAGAATGAACACAGGCACTAGCTCAAATTTAGTGTTCAAAAAACAATTCTCAATCCATTTCCATAAGGAGTTAGTCACATGAGTGTATGATGTGACCATATTTAGATAGCTAGGAATATCACTCTAAATGTGTACAAACTAGGACTTTACTCCTTATTGAACCAGGACCATAGTCAATTCCTCAGTCGAAGGGTCACTAAATGGAATAAATGGCTAAAATAGATATATCAGTTGGATTGATGATGAGGGGAAATGATGGATGTATAACGGGCTAATTCATATGGAAAAGTGACCTAGTCTTCCTAGTCAAAGCAGAAAATCCTAATGTGAGGTCAATTCCCTGATTGTCCATACTATTGAGGTGAACCAACTAGCCCGACTCTAACCAATAATTCTATCATGTACTAGGATATCCCTAGAAAGGATGAATGTAATGACTAAACTCGTGAAAATTCATATGCAAATCCATAAGTTCATCTAGTAAACCATATATCTAAATATGCAATCAAATGAAGCTCTGAAAATGTAGCATGGCATACATCAAAACAAAGGGAGTAGAATTGAAACATCTACTATGTACTAAATAACTGTCACATGTCTACATATATTAACTCATAATAATCCACCCCTAACAATCATGAGTCCATGAGAATATAAACTAAACCAAGTAAAAATGCATAGATGTACCGAAATGGGAGGACCACTAACATCCATATAAGATGTGGTCCAACATATTGGATGAAATTTCCCTAATTTGTAAGGCCAAATGTTGATTGATTCATTTCTAAATAGCTCATTGGCACACGTGGGCTTGGACCTTTAAAGGGATAAACACCTTGGTTAGACGATTTCTTTGGGATTATTTTATGAAAAGTGGATCATCATGCTCGAGACTAGACCTTTTCCACATAATATGAATTAATGCTTTGGATGATGTTTGAGGTCATTCAACTTTGGGAGCTTGTGCCAATTGATGTAAAACCTTATTTCTCTCAAGGAAAATTTCATTGGAGAAGCTTAGTTTGGAATTATTTTGTTGTAACAAGAGTGGACCATGTACCTTTTCCTTAAATTAATTGGAGGATGTTATTCTGTCCCTCCTTTAGATTCAAGATCTAGGTATGATCATACTCGACTAACTTTTTTTGTGCCAATTTTTGTGCCTACTATTGCAATAGTCAATTCAAACTTGGATTTAAAATAGGATGCAAACGTGGATGCAAAAGTGGAAACAAACATGGGTGCAATAGTAGGTAGTGAAATAAAAGTGGATGGAACAATGAACGCAAAAAAAGACACAAAATTGGATGCAAAAAGGAGGCAAACATCGATGCAAAAATGGATGTAAACATGGATGCAAACATGGGTACAACAATAGACCCAAAATTAGATGTAAAAGTGGATGCAACAAAACTAGATGCAAAATGAGATGCAAAACCTGACATAAAAGTGGATGCAAAAACATACACAATATTCAATTCAAACTTGGACATAAAAGAGGATGCAAAAGTGGAAGCAAATGTGGGTGAAATAGTAGGCGTAAAGCATGGCACAAATTGTGGCTCAACAAAAGTGGATGCAACAATAGACACAAAAAAATATGCAAACTCGGATGCAAAACAAGATGAAAAAAGGGATGCAAAAGTAGACACAAACATGGGTGCAATGATGGTCACAAAATTAGATGAAAAAATGGATGCAATGAAATTAGATGCAAAAATAGATACAAAACGAGACACAAAATTCGATGGATAAATCCGACACAAAAGTGGATGAAAAAAAATATGCAAAAGAGGACGAAAATGTGGATGAAAAAGTGGAAGCAAACATGGGTACAATAGTAGGTTCAAAACATGGTGCAAATTGTGGCACAACAAAAGTCGATGTAATGATAGATGCAAAAAAAAAAAAAAAAAAAACTTTGATGCAAAAAGGGACGAAAAAGTGGATGTACGTTGTAACAGCCTTGGTGAAAATTCCATGTAATAAAAGTTAATAAAGGAAAAATAATAACCATTGTTGATGGGACACTTAGTCCAAGCTAAATGTTGGGAAAAACATACTAGTGAGGGCGTTCATTGGTTTATTATGGATAAGGAAATTGGAAAAGGAAATGGAAAAGGCTTTGGAAAGGAAAAATGGAATTTTTGGAAATTTATTTGTGAAAATAATGGAAATTAGGATAAAATGAAAGTGAAAGGCCATAGGTTACATGTGAGGAGGAAAATGAAGAAAATAGAGGCCTCATTGATAAAAAGGCTTCTGAGGATTAGTGGGCAAGCTTTCACTCAAACCTTTTGTCAATTCCAATTTTGGAGCTCTCTCATTATTCTCTCTCTCTCTCTTTCTTCGACACTTATATTTTTCTTGGAGAACTTTGGCATTGGATCAAGAAAGGAAAATAAGGCAAGAGGAAGGAAGGAGAAAGCAAGGAAGAGTGGGATCAAGTAGCTACAGCAGGATTATTTGCATGTATCAATTTGCATGTGTGATTTCCTTGCTAGATTTGGCATGCATAGTATTGCATGTGGTTCTTTGTTGTCATGGCATGGGTTTTTCCAGGTGTGATAGTGTTTTCAGCCTAGCCTTTCCATTTCCAGAGAGCCATGGAGCGATGGGGTTCTCATGTTTTGGTTGAGCTAGATTGACGGATGGATTTGAAGCTAAGTGAGGCAGATCTCCGAAAGGAAGAACACATGGCTTAGTGATCGCTAAACTAGACTATGGATTGTGATAAAGCCACTGGCCTAGTGACCCATGAACCAAACTGTGGGTTTAGGTAAATCTAGGTATTGTATGCCTCAATGGGCCTAGGAATCGTCGATCGATTAATGTTGGGATATACAATAAAGCCTAGAGGGTGGAGTCTCAATTTAGGGCTAGCGATCCGATGTGGATTGCGGTAAAGCCTAAGAGACTAGGAGAAAAGAAAATTCCTCACGGTGTAGGTGGAGAAATCGAGTGGCATTCATGCTTGTTTTATGGCCTAGTGATCCAGGATGGATTGTGGTAAAGCCCAATTTCTATTGATGAGGGTGAGGTGGTTTAGCCTCGTGATGCCTTGGTTAGTTATTTTGGTTTGAGTTCCACATTCATGCTTGAAATATGGCATGGGGGTGATTGGCTGAAGGGAGATTTGGAACAACCAATCTGTGGTCAGGTAGAATGTGGTAGTCCCATCCTGGGTTATTTTTTTCATTCAGTAATAAGAGGTTCTTTCCCTGACATATTATGTGTAAATGTACTAATTTATATGTGGATTTAAAGCTAATTTGATCTGAATCTAAAGTGGCATCTACCCATGGTATTAATTCACCCATGGCATTCATCCACCCATGGTATTCATCCACCCATGGTATTTATTCCCCCATGGAATTTATCCATGGTATTGTAAGTGGAATCCACCCATGGTATTCATTCACCCATGGTATTGTAAGTGGCATCCACCTAGGGTATTCGTCCTCCCATAATATATATCCACCCATGGAATTTACCCATGGTATTGTAAGTGACATCCACCCATGGTATTCATTCACCTATGGTATTTACCACCCATGGAATTTACCTATGGTATTGTAACTTAAAAAATACTATAAGAAATAAGTCACATTTTGTAAAAGGATAGATTGACCACCACAATGTAGCTTTTACAGATATTCTCTCTCTTAATAAAAAAGTTTCTTTGGGGTTTTTTTACTGTGTGTTCTCATTCTTTTTTCTGACATTTCAAATTTTCAGATCTTGGGCGCCTTCCCCCCCCAACATCCATTTCAATTTTTTACATCTTGGGGGCCTCCCCCGCAAGATCCAGATCAGTGGTATCATATTCAAGTTACGAATCGATGGGAATGAGGGTTTGAAGCATATTTTAGTTTCAATATTTTGCAGCAATCTTAAACAAACTTCATGCGCATGCTATGACCTCCACAAAGCACTTTATTCGGCAAAGAGGGAGTAATTTTTTTTTTAATTATCACCCGATTTCAAAAAGAAAAAATTGGTCGAATCGAAGTTCTGATGAGGGAGATATTGCAGATTTAAAATCAGTTTTTTTTCCAGAACTTTTGTGACGACAGGACAGTTGCACCGCGAATCTGAGTTTCCAGAGTGTCTGGATAGGGATTTCAATCACATGAGAAGATGTAGAATGGTCGTTATATTTACAAAAATAGGCTATAATAAAAATTCTGAGTTATGTTGATCGAATTATTCCTATTTTAAATTAGTTTTTATATCTGGAGTAGAATTCAGAGTGGATTCCTTTTGGAGATGTGCCCTCCCACCCCGCTTTAGTAGGCATCTACTTCAAATTCATCAATTTCAGCATAGCAACATCTGTCTTGGGTTATTTTGATATATTTCCACCCACCCCAGGCTATATAAGCACGTTCTACTTCATCAACTGTTAGCATCATGGCTATGTGTCATCTGCACAAAATACTTATCATTGAATTCTATTTGCTAGGTCGCACATTGTTAGTATCATAGTTGGTCACAAGCATTACAAGGTATCTCTATCCTCGGATCTTTGTTTGTCATTTTTATGGTTCATCCACAAACCCACACTTATTTGAAGTCCATTTTCTAGGCCAAACACTTTTAGTATCATAGTGGGTCACAAGCATTATAGGGTATCTATATCCTTGGATCTTCGTTCATCAAGGTTATGGGTTAACCACACAAAACCCTTCTCTTCAGTGACTCTTCATATTCAAAAAATGTTTCTCAGGAAGGAACTTCACGCAATGGGGACCATTTATTCTTAAGGAGGGAGGAAAGATCCGAATGGAGAGTGGCATCTACCCATGGAATTTACCCCCCCCCCCCCCCAATCATGGAATTTACCCCCCCCTTCCCCCCGCCCCCGCCCCCCCATGGAATTTACCAATGGTATTATAAGTGGAATCCACCAATGGTATTTACTCATGGTATTTACCCATGGTATTATAAGTGGAATCCACCCATGGTATTCATCCTCCCATAGTATATATCCACCCATGGAATTTTCCCATGGTATTGTAAGTGACATCCACCCATGGTATTTACCCACCCATGGAATTTGCTTATGGTATTGTAACTAAAAAATACTATAAGTAATAAGTTGCATTTTGTATAATGACAGATTTTCCACCACAATGTAGCTTTTACATATATTCTCTCTCTTCATAAAAAATTTCTTTGGGGTTTTGTTTCTCATTTTTTCTTCTGACATTTCAATTTTTCAGATCTTGGGGGCCTCCCCCCCCAAGATCCATTTCAATTTTTTAGATCTTGGGGACCTCCCCCCAAGATCTGGATCATCATATATCCTTGGTATTTATGTTGTTATTATGTTGAGCAATGTAAACTTTGAAACGAGAACTGATATGAGTACCCACTTTTTTGAGGTAGCAAAAAATCGTTTGATTTTGAAAAGTGTTGATTCAGAATACACCTTTTTTTTAGGTAGCAAAAAATCGTCTGATTTTGAAAAGTATTGATTCAGAATATACCTTTTTTTTTTAGGTAGCAAAAAATCATTTGATTTTGAAAAGCGTTGATTCAGAATACACCTTTTTTTAATTTTAACATATTTTTGACACTTTAAATTTTCTCATGTATTAGATATGAACATTTTTTTTAAAATGTTAGCGATTTTCATGCTAATTTTGAAAAGTGATGATGCAACATCAACCCCCTTTTTTAGAGGGCTTATTTTTTACAGTTTAAATTTTATAATGTATGAAGTGTGGAATTTGTTTTTTAAATGATGAAGATTTTCATGCAGATTTTGAAAACCATCAACATTTTTTTTCAAGGCATATTTTTGACACTTTAAATTTTCTTATGTCCTAAGTATACACAATTTTTTTGTTAAATGTTGATTATTTAACCATTTTTCAAGTGGTCTGTTTTTCGTTCTAATATATTTGGTTTTTAAAGGTTTCCAAATTTTATTTTTTTTGTTTTCCTTTGCAATATTTTATATATATATATATATATATATATTTCCAAAGTTTAAAAAAAATTAATAAAATTAATATTTTGAGGTTAGGATTTCTTTTATATTTATATATCGTTAATTAATATCTCAATACACATAAAATAATTATCACCAAAAAATAATAATTTTAAAAACTCAACAAAAAATATACATTTTGCATATAGATATAATTAAAAAAGTATGTATTTTAAGACATTTTCGTTAAAAAAAGACACGATAAATAAATAAAAATTATTGAAATTTTGAGTAATTTTTTTTAGAAAAATATAATTTTTTTTTAAATTTTATATAAAAAAAGACGACATTTCAAAAAATAAAAATTCGAGAAAAATGATTTAGATAACATTTTAAGTATTAAAAAAAATTAAAATCAAAACAAAACATACAATTTATAAAAATAATAAAAATCATAAACATTAAAAAAAATACAATTAAGTTATACAAAAATAAATCATTAAAAACAAAGAAAATTAATAATAAAAATACATTAAAAAAAACAAGAAAATTAAATAAAAAACACATTAAAAAAATTAAATAAAACAATTTAAAAACACACACACGCACACACACATATATATATATATATAATTTAAAAAAACAAATCATATATAATTAATAATAATAATAATAATAATAAATTAAAAACGAATTATTGCATCATTTGAGTCGTTGGTGGTCCAAGGGGCCTCTTGCCATGGGTGGGCACAACTGCAATAACTCCGCTCGCCCATGGTAGACACCCCTCGAGCCACCAGCGGGCTCAAAGCCGATTCTTCCCAAGAAAGGCAGCTCCTCGGGCCACCAGCGAGCTCAAAGCCGATTCTCAGAATCAGCTTTGGGCCCAAGCCGATTTTGAGAATTTGATTTGAGCCTATTGGTGGCCCGAGGAGCCACCTTCCGTGGGTAGGTTGAGTCATTGCACCTCCACCCGCCCACGATAGGCGGCCCTTCGGGCCACCAATGGCTCAAATCTGATTCTCAGAATCAAATTTGAGCTGTGGGCGGGCGTAGCTACACGATAGGCGGCCCCTCGAATCACCAACAACTAAAATTTGATTCTGAGAATAGAATCTGATTCTAAGAATCAGATTTGAGCCATTGGTGGCCCGAGGGGTTGCCTGCAGTGGGCGGACATATTTGCTACAACTTCGCTCACCCACGAGGGGCCACCAATGACTCAAATTTGATTCTGAGAATCGAATCCGATTCTCAGAATCAGATTTGAGCCATTGGTGGGTCACCTGTCATGGGCAGGTGGAGCTACAGCAGCTCCACCCGCCCACGGCAGGTGGCCCCTCAGGCCACCAACGACTCAAATCTGATTATGAGAATGAATAGTTGGTGGTAGCCTGTCGTGGGCGAGTGGAGCTGCAGTAGCTCTGACCGCCCACGACAAGCGGCCCCTCGGGCCACCAATGGCTAATCGAATCTGATTCTCAGAATTGGATTTGAGCCATTGGTGGCCTGAGGGGCCGCTTGTCATGGGCGGGTGGAGCTACTACAGCTCTGCTCGCCCACGAATTCTCAGAATGAGATTTGAGCCATTGGTGGTCATCTACCGTGAGCGGGCAGAGTTGCTACAGCTCTGCCCGCCCAGGGCAGGCGACCCCTCAGGCCACCAATGGGCTCAAAGCTGATTCTGAGAATCAGCTTGAGCCCGCCAGTGGCCCAAGGGACCAAATTTGTATATTTTTATTTTATTTTTTAAATTATAATTATTAATTTTTAAATCAATTTTAATTAGTTTTAGTTGCTTTTTTTAATATTTTTTGTTTTTTATTTTAGTTTTTTTATATCTTAATTTTTTATGTTTTTTGGTTTTTAATGTTTTCTTTTGAGTTTTTTTCTTATTTATTTAAATAATTTTATAATTCATTTTTTTTAATGTTTTTTTTTTTTTTTTTTAGTTCTTTAATGTTTATTTTTTTATTTATTGTTTAAGCTATTTAATTTTTTAATTTTTTTAATTTTAACCTTTTTTTTAAATGTGTTGTTTTTTTAATGTATAGTTTATTGATTTATTTTAATATTTTTTTTGTTTGTTTTTTTTACTTATTCAATAAAATATTTTTTTTCCTTGGTTTTTTTTCCTTTAATTATGCTTTTCAAAATATTATATATATATATATATATATATATATATATATATATATATATATATATATATATATATTGTGTTTTTATCTTTTATAGGTTAATTTTGTTTTTTTTTTTTTTGACATTTTTATGTTTGATTTTTTTTGTCATCTTTTATTTATGTTTTTTTTTTCTAAAATATTTTTTTTGTTTACTTTTTATTGTTATTTTTAACTTTTGTTTTGTTTTTTTTTTCATTGTTTTAATTTTTTGTTTATTTATTTATTTTTGGTTTCATTTTTCTTTTTAAATTTTAAGGTTTGTCGGAGTCATGATATTTTATCTTTTATGTAATTATTTCAAAATGTTGAAAATCTATCCTGAAGAAAAAATTTGTATTCCAGCATCAACACTTTTTGTTTTCAGGGTGTTTTTTGCACCAAAAAAAATTGTTTTCACTGCCATATTTAAAAAATGGTGAAAATTTACCCAGAAAAAAGAGTTGGTATTTCAGCATCAACACTTGTTGTTTCAAGTTGTTTTTCTATATTTTTGGGGTTTTTCTTGCTAAAGCTCTCGTTTTGAGTTTATAGTTCTCGTTTCATAGTTTACATTGTTGTTGGTTATAAGCATGTAATATGACAGTGATGATGTATGGCTCTCCTCATATTTTGATTTGTAAATGAATTAACAATGTATCTATGACCTAATATATGATCATGCAACTAATTATATAACGGAACAATGCTTTTTAGTGATTCTCAGATAAGTATGATATCCCTATGCTCATATTTGTTGTTTATACCTATAGATTACATATTTGTGGCATGTTTGGTGAAATGCTTGCCATGGCTAGTAGGGGTCCAATCGAGACCTTGTAAATGTCTTTTCGAATGTATCATTGTTCTGCTATTATAATTCATTTCTCAACCTGTCATTGAGTTATGGGCTCTGGGCCCGAAAAAATGGCTCAAATCCCGGGGACGCTTGCACAGGTCTGAGAAAAAAATTCCCTCGATGCATGCATGCCCATTTTGTGGGAGTCTCTAGAGCCTCCCAGACTCACCCTTTCCCATATCAAGGGAGCGTCCGGGGATTTAATGGTCTAAAAACCCAGTGTGACCCAGGGGCTAGCTACTTGAGTGGTTGGGATGGCTCTTGAGAGTTTTGTTGCTGATGTGGAAGGTTTGTGTGATGTGTTTCCATTGATTCCACTTCCTGAAGGTCACCTAGGAGGTTGAATCAGATCATAGTAGCCTCTTGTCACCTTTTTACCCCGGTTGATCGGCTACTTGGGTAGATGTGGGGTGAGGGTGTTACAAAGTGGTATTAGAGCGATTTTTGGGTGGTGTATGGTTTCTGGTCTCTTTGTGTAATATTTGATACCACAGAGTGGTATTAGAGCATGGTTCACCCCTTGGACTGGATGGGCAGTGTGTGTTGGTCGTGCATTCATGTGGATTTCATATGTGTTCTTTATGCTTGTGGTCTATGTGCTTGTTGTGTATGCATGGGGTTGGTTATAGTTATAGTGGTTTCTCCATGTGAAAGTTGATGGTGTTGTTGATTGGATGTGGTCATCATGAATGCATGTCGGTTGTATATGCATTTGTTATGCATGTCAGTGTCCATAGGTCATTATGCATGCATTGTTATGGTTATGGTTATGGTTATGGTTATGCATGCATAATACATTAGATATGCATTATGAGGTCATTGCATGCAATTAGGTCATTATGATCCTACTGGTATGTTATGATGCTAATGCGTTGGCTAAGATAGAGCGGGAGATGTAGACCATCAAAGTGAAGTTGCAGCACTAGACTTCAGGGTAAGAAAGGATCATCATATAGGTTTGTATGTTTGTCATGTAGGTATGTCATTAATGGTTGTTAATAAGCATTATGGCTGCTTATATAATATTCATTCTATTATTATGGTTACATCTAAGATACATGTTAGTTGATTAGTGCAGTTGTATGCACATGTGCCGAATAGTCATGAATGATTGTAACTTGTTGTTATATGCAATGTTGTTGTTGTTTTATGCTAGTTAACTTGATGATTATGTTATATTTTGTTGTTAATTATGTTATAAGTTAACTTGTTGATTGTTATATGATATTTAACTTGATGATTAGGGTTATTATATTAAGATCTTGATGTTATATGTATCGTCTTAATCTAGATTGAACTATGAAAATGGTTATGGTTACGATATTTAGGTATGAGCCGATATATTTTTGATATTGTATCATACTAATTTGGACCGACTATGTAGATGTGATTGTTATGCATGAATGACAATTGTTTATGAACTTATGATGTGAACATGTCAGCTAGTTATTGTTATGGATATCATGACCCTATTTATGATTGAGTTGATATGTTGTGAAGTTATATCATGCTAGTTAGATTGATTGTGCAGACAATATAGCCTCCCTAAGATACATTAATGTATGAATTTTCTTATGTCATATACTTGGTGCTTGATTGTTTGATTATGTCATCTATCTAGTGTTGAGTGTTTGGTGTCTATTATGTCATCTATTTTAGCTATCTAACATGGTAATTTTATAGTTTGTTTGAATGTTTGATTAACCACATGATATGAGTATGTGTCTGTAAGATTGCATGAAGAAATGATCGTGTTTTAATATGGTTGTACTAACACATATGTGTTGAGAAATATGAGATGTACTTGAGTGTAAGTGGATGCTAGTTGTAGTATTATGACTTATGACTATGAGTTGATTATAATATATTTGTTAGTCTTGGTGAAGGTTGATTTCAAATTAATAGATATTTTTTCTTGATCTTTGGAACATGTGTGAGTAGTTGTAGGGCAACATGATTGGTATTAGTGTAACAAGGTAATAGTTGACATAACTAACATTTGGGTGATGTGACAATACATAGTAAGACTTGATTTCAGCAAAGTAAATGGTAAAATAAAGGAATTGGGTAAGAATTCTTTTGGATATGTTTGGAAACCATAATTCCAAATGAATGAGTGCTTGCATGAATACAAGAAGTATTCTTAACCCTAATCTTGTCTAGAGTTATGTGGATATGTGCTATATTTATGAACATGTATTTGACAGGAATAACAGTTGGTTTCTAGTTATGGGGGAATTTTCCAAGGGATTGGAGTCCCTTGAGAGATGATATATGTATATGTTTAGATACAAGGCCGTGTTCCTAGAATAACAAGGTAAGGTAACTGGTATACTGTATGTTTGTATTATACACTGACAATTATGTGTTTATGATGGTATGGTGTGGGGGCTTGCATGGAAAAAGAGACTTCCATGAAATATTGAAGAAGGCTCAGGTTGAGATTTCCTTGGGAACCATGGGGATTGAGTCTTGGTGTTTGTTGTTAGTCTTGTTCTTTTTATATTTTGTGATTTTTTGTGCTTGATTGCGGCTTTGTTTATGTATGGTGCATGATCATGCCACTTTGTTGTTGTGTAGTATTGCTTTTGGTTTTTCATGGTCTTATTCTTTCTTGCTCTTGTTCTTTCCATTTATGTTTTGAGAGTCTTGGGAATTAGTTGGGAAAAGAGGAAATTTAATGGAGCCCGAGAAGAGTTGTGTGGTACCGAACAAGTAATGTAAGACCCGGATGAAGCTTGGTGCATGAGTAAGGGGAAATGGAAGGTAAAAATATGACAGTCGGTTGGGCTAGTGGGGTTCATTGGGATAAATGGATGAGGGAAGAGAAATCATGAGAAAGGTAATCAGGTAAGGTTAAGTAAATGGATTTGAGGCGTTAGCTACCTTGGCTAAGTTGGTAACTGTGGTTCTCAACATGGTGCATATTGTGTGCAGATAAAGGAAGTTCTCTTAACCTTGACCTTATGCTATCTAGTACTTATGTCATGATCATGATTATGATAATGCCTATATAGGTATATATGCATGTATGTATATCATTTTCTGACAAGATGATGCTTGTTTTATTCTAATGATTATATATGTATGGATGTATGTATCTATTTCATTTCTTGAAAAGGTTGTCAAGGATCATTCTCGTGGAGGAATGATTGCTTATGCAGGTGAATGTTATGAATAGGTTCCTGGTTTATGAGGAATCAATTGGGAAGAGTAGCCCTAACAGATCTACAAGGTCAGTATCATGTGGCTATGAATTGGTATTATATGCTTGTACTATGTGTATGTTTGTTATGGACATGTAATTCCAAGGGGTACATTAACGAAATGAAAGTAGTTTGATCTGTAGCATGATATGATAAGCATGGATAGTGTAAAGACACTAGAAGCAAGGTTGCTTCGAGGAGTTAGTGTGTGGTCTATGGATGTTAAATACTACTATTGTGTATATGTCGTGCATTTTGTCTATTTAGTGATTGTACCTATGGTAATGTGTAAATGTTGTATACGTATTATTGTGTACATATGATGTTGTGTACCTATTGTATATATGGTGTTGTGTGTATATTGCATGTGTAGTGATGGATATAGATGGTGTTATGTACATGTTGGATATGCGGTGTTGTGTACATATCATACTGTGCACATGTTGGATATGCAGTGTTGTGTTCATATGGTGTCGTGCGCATTTTCGATATGTGGTGTTCTGTACATACGGTGCTATGTACATGTTTTATATGCAGTAATATGTGCAGAAGGTGTTGTGTGCATGTTGTATAGATGGTGCTATGTACATAAGGTGTTGTGTGCATGATTTTACATGTGGTGTTGTGTGCATGTGGTGCTGTGTACAAGTGTACATGTGGTTCTGTGTGCAGGTGGTGCTATGTAAATTTTGTTCATGTGGTGTTGTGTACATATGATGTCGTGTACATGTCGTGCATGTGGTTTTGCGTACATTTGCTATTTTGTACACGTTGTATAGGTGGTGTGGTGTAGATGTGATCTTGTGTACATGTTTTGTAGGTGGTGCCATGTACATGTGATTTTGTGTGCCCATTGTACGAGTGATGTTGTGCATAGGTGGTACTATGCACACATTGTGCATATGGTATTGGTATACATGGGGTATTGTGTGCATGTCATACATGTTGTGTTGCAGGAATTTGGTACTATGTATGTGCATTATGTTGATTTGAAAATCTTGGGAGGTACTCCAAGCCCTAGGGTTCAAGGTTTGGAGGAAAAAGTGCCACAAGTGTAGCTTGTGGGCTTGGAACCCAAATGAGGGGTTTTTCACCCATCATGATTTGGGCCAAAAATATAATGAAGATATGACATGTGATGGATGAGGATGATCGTACTTGGAGATATGATTCCAACGCATTGAGAATCATATGAATCTAAGTTTTTCATTAGAGAGAAATGAATTTTTGAAGTTGACTATGTAATTATTGGTTGTCAAGTTAGGTCAGCTTGGTGTAAAATGGTTGCAATAGATGGGTCTCTTCAAAAGAATTCGTGGAGAACTAAGGGATACAAATAAGAGATGACTTGAAGTCATTTCAAGCATTCAAATTTTTCAAAAAATCTCCAATATTACCTCTAAAATTTTGTGGAGAAAATGAGCTACAGAAGAAGGGTGACAAGAGAGCATTTAGGAGGCTCGAAGAATAGCACAAATTTCTGAGTTTGTTGTAGGTGACAGTATTGGAAATTTTGGGTTATTTCAAGTGTGTTTGAGTGTTTCCTTGGGCTCATATTTCTACGCAACCTAGACGCAGAAAAGGAGGGCACATGACATCGAATTGGAGAGGTATGTGTTGGGTTTGAAATAAGGCCCGAGGTTATTGTTCCCAGGGCTGAGTAAAGGAGGTTCTTGCAGACTATTTGAGGGTCTAAACATTGGACTGAATTTTTGTGGAGAAGGCCGAGTAGGGTGGCTACTAGGCAGAGGATTCAAAGGAGGCAGAACGTTATTTTTTAAGGTTTTTTGGGCACCATTTTGTGGAGGAAACAACTACAAGAAGGCTTTTATGCTAGGTTGTAAGCCATAGCACACAACTATGACTATGTTACGGGTGTCAAGGGTTGATACATACCCTAAGGATGTAGCATGGAAAGGGAGGAATCCTTCCAAGGTGGGCCGCAACTATTAAGGGGATTGTTTGATTACTGTTAAGTGGATTTAGGGCTGCAAAACGTACCCTAACCAAGACTACCACAAACTGCGAAGGAAAACATAATTTACATCAATGTGTTTGGGAGGAGTGTTGGGTCAAGAAGTGACCACATTGGATCAAATTAGTGAGACGCATGTTGGAGCCAATTGTATGACCTTTCAAGGTGATGAAGCATCATACTAGGAGTAGATCTAGCAGTGACATGATTGGGAGCCATAGGATTGTTGGAGGGCAGCATGTTGGCTACCCAAAGTAGCCCTAGACAAAATATCTTGAAGGACGAAGAGCAGCTGAAGGTTGGGTGAAGTTTGGTGCTGAAGAGCAACACTTTGATGGACTAAAGTGTTTTCTAGCCAAGAATATTGGAGCTCAGGAATTAGGCCTACCCAAAGGAGTATGTTGGATCAGCCCAAATACACTCTACAGAAGGACAAGCAACAATGTTAGGGGGTAGCCCTCCTAGAGTATCGATGTTTAGATGCCTTGATGGACTAAGGCACTACTAGTGAGCATTATAGAAGCGAAGGAAGGCACTACTAGTGAGCGCTACAGAAGCAAAGGACCAACAAGATGAGATACAAAATTGTGTTTGTCAGTGTATCTTGTATACCATAGACTATTTTATTATTCATATTTGGTTTAGCATAACAAAGATTGAGAATTGTACATTATTGTAAATTTTTGTTTAAAACTATGTATATTGTGTATATGTGATTTACTGCTTTATATTTTCCACTGTGCAAAGTATTTTATGGTTGAGATTATTGGTTTGGTAGTGTTAGTGATTTAAGACTCTCACCTAGACCCAATGTAATGGAAATTCAACATGATGTCATAGTGTGTCTGAGCTACTTTAGAAGTCAGTAAATCAGATTTTGTGCAACGAAATACATCGTGAGAGGGAGTTGGTCACATTGTGAGTGAAGCGGTCACTACAATGTCAAAATTGCAGGTAGGTCACTGGTGTGAGGACAGGTTGGAAGGATTGTTCAGCTACACTCCTTGGAAGGAAAGGATCAAGTTGGTCTTGCAAGTCAACGGGATCTGGGATTTTGTCGAGAAAGAGCTCAAGTAAGAAATTGACCCTAAGGAGTTGGAAATATGGGAATATTTGGATACGAAATCGAGGATGATCATCCTTGATGGTGTGAAGGATTCCTTGATACCTCATGTGTTCGAGAATAACAATGCACATGATATGTGGATGGATCTTCAAAATTTGTTCTAGAATATGAAAGAGAACCAGGTACTAGTATTGGAGGATAAAATGAAATCCACCAAGATGATAAATGGTGAAGGAAATACTTCATATATAACAAGGTTGTCTTAGGTTCGAGAGGAGCTTTCTATCGTCGCGGTCAAAATTTTTAGATATAGAGATGGTAAGGATTTCCTTGAAAGGGTTCACTAAGAAATGGAAGCCCTTCATCAAAGGAATAGTTTCCAGGGAGAAGCTACCAGACCGGAATAGACTATGGGATGACTTCATTCAGGAAGAGATGCGAGATGAGGAACTTCATCCATCCAAGAAGGCAGATGAGGACATGGCTCTTGCATCGAGAATGAAGGGTGAGATGAAGAAGGACTTGAGTAAAATCAAGTGTTTCAACTGTGGCGAGATGGGTCATTTTTCGTCAAGATGTCTGTAGAAAATTGTGGATGATGAGAAAGGGAAGAAGGAAGGAAAGCATATCATTGCTTCAACAGAAATAGATGATCTCACTAGGAGTTTGGAAGAGGAGGATTTTTCTATGATTTCTCATTTCTTGCAGGGTACTATTCAAGAGGATATATGGTACATGGAAAGTGGTGTGATGAAGCACATGAAAGGGTCATAGGAGGTTTTTGAGACTCTAGCTGAATGGGAATCGAATTTGCACATTGTGTTGGGTGACAAGAATCAGTTGGAGATCCGAGGATCGAGGGCGGTGCCATTCATGATGGAGACAAGAAGTATGATGCAAGTCCAGGATGTATTTTTGTACCAAGACTCGGATATAGTGTTATTTCCATCTGGATGATGGAGAGGAAAGGGTTTGAGGTATTTTTCCAGGATGGGAAGGCAAGACCTAGGCATAGAGGCTCTAAGTATGATGGGATTGTGCTTGGAGTCAGGAAGCATGGTATATGTTATCACTCTCCCCAACTTCCCAAGGCTGAAAATGGGATTGAAGAAAGGTAACCACAAACCAGGCTTTAGGTTAGGTAGCTAGCCCTACCAAGACCAGAGAGGGCTCTCTCGTTGTCACTTTTGCAGTCAAAGGAATGAATGGTTATATAATTATCTTAGGCTAGGTATTTAAGCTCAGTAAATAGGATTTTGTTTGATGTTTTAAGTGTTGGATATAAAATTCAGTGAGAAGGCTAGGTCTAGGGTTTTTAGGTATAAATTCCAAGGTCAATTTGCAGAGAATGTGTGAGGCTAGATAGGTAGTTTGAAAGTATGCTTAATTGGTAATTGATTATAGGAAGAAGTGATAGGGATTCTGAATGAGCACTAAGGTTAATTCATTCATTTAGAATTAAATAGACATAACATGTAAATCTTGTCTAAAACAAAGCATGAACAAACATGATTTCTGCTCATAAACTTACAAGATAAACACATGGAAAGATGTATCTGAAAGAAGAAGATATATCATTTAGCATGAAGAGATAAACATACATAAAAATATAAATTTCTCCAATGCATACCACAACATTCTCTACACAAGTTCTACAAATTTGTCTCTGATTTCATTCCAAAATGTTGTTACAATAGCTCCATTGCAAAATAAGACTATCAAACCCAACAAAAGACTAAAGAGAGTATACTTATAGAAAATATGAACTATGAAACCTCATCAGGTTGAAATCCCATCCAAAATGTGTCATAAATACACAAGATGAGTCATTTCCTAGATTCTAGGGAGGTTAGAAACCATTCCCTAAAATTCAACTATGAACTAGGAGTGTTTGTCCCTTACATTAAATTACATATTCCCTCATGATGGGAGGCAATAACCAACTCAATCTCTCTAATTCCAACTCATAGGACAAAAAAACCTACAATTTGTGACATTTTCTAAGCTTGACAAGTGTCCCGAGGAATCCAATGCTAATTTGTAACATTTCTGACATAAGCGAGCCTAATTTTGTAGAAGTGTCGCAAAAGTTTGCAACCACTTTTTAGGCACTTTTAAGAGTCCAAATCTAATTTTGAAGGAATGGTAAAATAGCCCTGTGTGTCTAGTTTCCATAACATCTTTAATTTTGCAAAATTACCCACGGGAAGGCCTCCAAAAACTCATTCTCCCAAGGTTACTCCAAAAGCATAGCAAGCACTCGAAAAAGGTGGCAGAAGCATAGAAAATGGGTGGTTTTTTGTCTGTTTCTCCAAATTTAAATATTTTCATGAAAAAGGGTTCATGATCTATGATGTACTCATCAAAATGCATACATCCATGTAAATATGTCATCATTTGGATGGCCCTAAGATAAGCGTAGAAAAAATTTGCTACATTTCTGTGAGGAGGAATTTCCAGAATTGTGCAAAAATCACAAAAAATACCAAAATTGTTAAAAACTTCTCAAAATTGGTTCTGTAGCACCTGTGAATGATGGGATAAATATCCAAGGAAGCTTTAGTGAACAAATCCAAGCTATCCTTCTCTTTAAGCTTCATTTTAGTTTCTTTAAGCCTTTTCTTCACCTGTTTTAGCCTTATTTGAAAAAATGTGTTCCTGGTGCAATAGTGATTTTCGATGTGTCTTTGAAGTTTATTTTCCCTCTTAGCCCTCTTCAAGTGATTATCCAAATTCTCATTTACCCTTGCTAACCAAAGTTCTATGTCTTGATTGATCTCCATGGCTATAAGCTCATCAAAGGTCAACTCTTTAGGTGGATGAGTTGTCTGTCTTTCTAGCTCCAGTGCCCTTTTGAGGCCTCTTGTATTTGGACTTCTTCGTTGTGTTTCAGTCTCCATATCCTGCATTTGATCAATATCTATGACCTGGTTACCTTTACCTTTATCTGCCTCTAGGTATGGATTTGGTTTTCTTTGTAACAACTGCTTCACCTTCAATTGAAAATTCTCTTGCTGTAAGAAAGTGATTTGAGAATTAGCAATGGATAAAATCCTCCTCCACTCTGCTATTTCCTCATCCTTCTCTCCAATGATCTCCTTAGATGATTTGATCTCAAACTTCTATGCTACCTCAACCTCCAATGGCACTGATTCACTATGTTTATGCAAAGGTGTTTCATCTTGATGCATACTGAGGCTGCTTCTCCATTTCACTTTGTTCAACAATGGTATCAAGTTTAAGTACACCTTTGATAGATTTAGATGAAAGTATCTGCCTCTTCCCCTTCTCATAGATATGAGAAAACTCAACAACCCTAGGAGCCTTTGAAAACTAATTTGTCATGCTAGAACATCCAACCTCCATTGGTTGTGTTGATGATGTGCTATGCAAGACAGGAGGGCTAGTGGTAGGCGTTGTTGCTACTCTTTCCATGAAGGTTTCCCAAGTCATGTTGAATGATGAAAGGTGCTACAATACAATGAGCTTGAAAATACCATGATGAAAATACTAGGGTGATGATCTTGTTTTCTGCTTTGAACCTTCTCACTCATCTTAATAAAACTCTTGTACAGGTAATGTGGCAAACCCAGTGTTTTGATAGAGGTGAAATGCATCAACAACCTGATATGGTACCTATACAACCTGGAAAAGCTTCCTTCACATGTGAAATAATTCATTATTAACATCATCAAAGGAGCATGTTTGTTATGAATGTGTCTGAAAGGGAAGAGGTAATATGGTTCCTCTCTAGCATGAGGTTTGAGAAATTGTTTGTAATTTTTAATATCTAAGTCCATGCCCTTGAACCACTTCTCTCCATGACAAGGAATACCTGTTGTTGAAGAAACTAGGTATGCTGATAGGTTAAAATCAACTCCTGCAATGATTATCTTTCTCATGTTGAAATGTGTGGTAAATAATCTTGTAAGTAGTAGATGATATCCCTCCTCCATGAGCTTCTCACATAACCTCAAACATCTTCTGGCAAAGGGTGAAGCATTGATTTCATGCATTGTGAAGGGTTATAACCTAAGGTGGCACCCTCCCTTGAAGTTATTCTTCTCACTCTCCATCTTGTTTATCACTGAAAGAATGAAAACCCTAGTGTTTTGGTTGGATGAGTATGTGTAGTGAAATTTAGGAAAAACAGAGTGTAGGGATGGGGTAGGTTTAGAGAGTGAGATGGAGGGTTATGGAGCTAGGGAAAATTCTACAAAAAATTCAGTAGATAGGGTTGTATGTTAGCTCCATGTTGTGATTGAAATTAAGTGAAATGGATATGATGACGGTGGTTAAAAGATGGAAACATAGGAAATTCCCAATTTTTCACTCTGAAAATTAGCTAGAATTTAGGATTTCATGAAAATGAATACTATGGAGGGTATGGATGGTGGGAAATGAGATTATGAGGTATATGGGAGGTGTAGGGTAGTGCTAGATGGTAGGATTATGATTTATTTAACTAGAGTCTTTGAATGACATGAAGAATTGAAGATATACAGAAGTATGGAGTAAGCATGAAAATCAATTATAAAATTGATAACTTGACCAAGGGAGGATAAAAGAGTAATAGATTACTGTTGTGAGAGGTCCAAGGAGTAATGAACACAAGCCTTGAGGTTGTTTTAATAGCTTAGGAGCCAAATACCCTAATTTTGGACCCTTTTTAGAGGTGTAACACCAAATTATAGAAGCGTAACAACACTTCCCAGAAGCGTAACAACCGCTTCTAAAAGCGTAGCAGGAGGCCTTGAAAGCATAAAAACATCCAAGAAATGTAACAAAAACCCCTGAAAATGTAAAAAAATCCTCTGCAAGCGTAGCAGGAGGCTACAGAAATGTAACAAAGGTAGCCTGAGGTGTAGCAAAGTGTTGTTGAAGTGGTTTTTTGCCTCGGTTTCAAACCTTTGGACACCTAAAGAGTGAAAAAGAGGTAAGATAGGAGCTCTTCCACATAACAAAAGATAATAATGAGTCAATATGAGCTTTATTTTGTCTTTTATAGCCTTGAAATGACCTTTTTTGTCCTTTAGTGAAATTATAAGACAAATTTTCCTTTTGAAACTTTTTTACATTTAAACACATTTTAAAATAAGACAACATGTCTTACTTTACTTCGTAAGTATGTTGGCTCCCTTTTAAAGTATTATGAGTGAAATGAAGGATGATTTCCTTTCTTTGATGACCAAATAGACTATTTTCAAAGGAAAATGACGACACCTAGACAGTAGACCTAGATGGGATGAAGTAAGTCACTTAAGACTTTAAAATGATAATGAATGAGATGACCTTTAAAGTTATTATGCCCATGGATGAGATTAGGGAGCAGCAAATTTGACCTAGACTCCTTCAGTGACCAAAATTATTTTTTGAAAAATTGTTTGAAAAACTAAAAAATTTGACCTATGACTTCTAGGAAAACAACTAAAAGAGTATTTTTTATCACTGACATATTGACACTAACACTAGCTCCAGATGCGGATGGCAACTCCTTCAGGAGGTGTCAAGAAAACCGTAGATCAGGTAGCCTTACCATTGGGCAATGGAGTCAAAATTTGACAAACTTGAAATGATGAAATAAAATTGGAAATGAATTTGACTCAAAAACTTACTTAACTATGAGTTAACAAGTTATGCCATCAGACCATCGGGATCTTAGGGCCTTCGCCACAGGCTTCAAATCCTGATTATAACCACCAACCTACTGAAGATGTATATAAAATCATATGATATGATCCCTCGAGTGTAACCAATCTAGCAAATGGATACTTACTTGAATCATGCTCACACTTTCCTCAAGCAGGCAAAAGGAACAAAAGATAGGCAACTCAAAGTGCCTACTGAACATGTGCTCATGATCCATAAATACAAGAAGATTCATCCTCCCATATGGCTGCAAAAAACTGACCAAAGGATCATGAATAACATGCAACATAAGCTTTTTTGGATGACTTAAAACAGGAAAACAAACCTCCTTCCAAATTGTTGGTTTGTCTATGTGCTAAAACTAATCACTTGCATTAATGAATGCTGCAGCATCGACCTTCAAGACTGGCTGTAATAAGCTGGAAATAGGGTCTTCAATTATCAAGAGAAAGGAAAGTTTTTTCTTGAAAATCTGCGTTTGAAGCAGCCATATTATTGAAAGAAAAAATGTGCACATCCATAGGACTCAGGATAAATTCCTCTTCATCGGAAAACTCTTCAAATTTTGAACCTAGAAGAAGATCATCACCTAAAATAACTTCTTCCTTTTCACTTCTTTCTTGCAACTTATGATGGTCAATTTGAAGCCTAACATCTTCAAAATATGAAGGTACATGTATCTCTCTTTCAAAAAATGGATTCAGGAGTAATCCTTCATGTTAATTTGAATTAAGAGTTTCTAAAGTAGAAGATTCGTTAGATATTTGCAAAAGATTAACTTTAATGGATTCTTCAATAACTGGTACAACAAGATGCAATTCTCTATCACATACCCCTTTAATCCCATCATATTGGGCTGCATTCTCATGCTACTAAATGTAATAAATTTCAAAGGGATTTGTAATATGCTTTTACTCGATCATTGACCCAAAAGATGAATAAACCAATGGAATATATATTTCATTTTATTGTTTAAAAAAGTTCCCATACTCCTGATCATGTAAAGACTAACAAGGTTGCAAACCTTTGTTAACTTCATGGGATATAACTTGACTGTTAGGATGCAAATATGTTTCATCTTCAAGCAAAGAATGAGTTGATGTGTGTTGTGAATGATCCTTTGTATCAAGGAAACTAAACTATATTATTTTCTGATGAGAAGAATATTCATGAAGGGCCTCTATGATCTCATAATCCAGACCCTCTTCATCACCAAAATCCTCTTCAAGGTATTGAATGAAATCTTCACAGGATTCACAACAATATTTGAACAACAAGAATGAATGGTGAGACTTTCCATAAAACTCAAATAATTTTGTGTGAAAATATTCATTAGGGGAATTTTGAGGTCTAAAATGGGCCTCCTAAGGAAATTATAAAATAATAGTGGAGATAATAAAACAAGATTTGATTACATCATCAAATTTTAGAGGGAAAAAAGGAAAAACTACTTTTACAACTTGTATTTTAACATTATATCCATATGGGTTTACTCAAATTTAGAGTGGGAACACTTGTTGGATGCAAATTTTGATTCCTCATCCAAGGAGTACCCATGTTGCATACTTTCAATGGACCCTGCTACATAGAAAATGATAAATACATAAACAAAACGTGATTGCAATCATGTTTTTCATGTTTTTCTCATTTTTAGTATAGCAGGGTCATCGGAAGTATGCAACATGGGTACTAATGGGATGAGGAATTAATTTTTTCATCCAATGAGTACTCCCACTCGAAATTTGAGTAAAACATTAGGGATATAAGTTGAAAATACAGGTTGAAAAAGTAGTTTTTATTATTTTATTATTTTATAATCTTTTTACCGTTTTACCCCAAAAATGGTGAATCATCCCCCATGGTTGACATCGTCATCTTGAATCCTATTAGTTCTTATAAATTTGATTTTGGTTGTACATTTTTCTTAGAAGGTCCATTTTAGACCTCAAAAGTTCTTTAATGATCTTTAAGAGAGAATAAACTACTTGGCTTCAACCCTTCATACCATGATCTTGCTTTCCCTTCCAGGGTAGCCATAAACATTTTCATCAAAAACTCCTCATGAAACCTAATCCTAAGCTTATGTATATGCCAATGAAATTTTATTAGTTGCAGAATAGCCTCATCTTCATTTCCACTATGAATTTGGGCAGATAAGTTTTCCAATATATGCAAGGAATTCGATTCGGAAAACCAGGATTGTGAGCATGATTCATAGGGGCATACCTTATAGCAGTAGAATCCATCTTGAAATCAGTGAAGTCACCAAGAATTTATTCAAGCTATCAGTTTTTGAACATTGGAGTCGCCACGAAAAATCTGAACCTTTGGATTCTTCAACACTAGAGTTGCCAGGTGAAATATGCACAACCTTTCTTGTGCCTGACCAATGTTCACCATCAACAATCAGAGCTAATATTTGTCATTCTTTCCTGAGAAATATTTAACCTTCGCTCCCCAGAAATGACACCAAGAATTTTATCACTCTCCCCAACTTCCCAATGTTGAAAATGGGATTGAAGTAAGGTAACAACAGACCATGCTTTAGGTCAGGTAACTAGCCCTACCAAGACCAGAGACGGCTCTCTCGTTGTCACTTTTGCAATCAAAGGAATGACTAAGTATCTAATGATCTTAGGTTAGGTATGTAAGCTCAGTAAATGGGATTTTTTTTTATGTTTTAAGTGCTCGATAGAAAATTCGATGAGAAGGCTAGGTCTAGGGTTTTTAGGTCTGAATTACAAGTTCAATTTGCAGAGAATGTCTGAGGCTAGATAGGAAATTTTAAAGCATTCTTAATTGGTCATTGAGTATAGGAAGAAGTGATAGGGAGTATAAATTATCACTGAGGTGAATTCATTCATTTAGAAGTAAATAGTCATAACATGTAAATCTTGTCTAAAACAGAGCATGAACAAACATGATTTCTGCTCATAAAATTACAAGATAAACATATGGAAAGATGTATCTGAAAGAAGAAGATATATCATTTAGCATGAATAGATAAACATAAATAATAAGAACAAATGCTCCAATGCATACCATAATATTCTCTAAACAAGTTCTGCAAAATTGTCTCTGATTTCATTCCAAAATGTTGTTACAATAACTCCATTGAAAAATAAGACTATCCAACCCAAAAAAAGACTAAATAGAGTCTAATTATAGAAAATATGAACTATGACACCTCATTAGGTCAAAATCCCATCCAAAATGCATCATAAATACACAACATGAGTCATTTCCTAGATTCTAGGGAGGTTAGAAACCATTCCCTAAAATTAAGCTATGAACTAGGAGTGTTTGTCCAGGCTTACATTAAATTACATATTCCCTCATGATAAGAGGTAAAAACCAACTCAATTTCTCTAATTCCAACTCATAGGAAAACAAAACCTTGAATTTTTGACATTTTCTGAGCTTGACAAGTGTCCTATGGAATCCAATTCAAATTTGTAACATTTATGGCAGAAGCGTAGTAGAATTTTGCAAAAGCATAAAAGAATTTTGCAGCCACTTTTGAGGCACTTTTAAGAGTCCAAATCCAATTATGAAGAACGATAAACTAGCCCTGTTTGTTTAGTTTCCATAACATCTTTAATTTTTCAAAATTCCCAATGGGAAGGCCTCCAAAAAATCATTCTCCATAGGTTACTCCAAAAGCGTAGAAAGCACTCCAAAAAGGTGGTAGAATCATAGAAAATAGGTGGTTTTTTGGCCTTTTCTCCAAATTTAAAGCTTGTCATGCAAAGAGGGTTCATGATCTGCGATGTACTCATCAAAATGCATCCATCGATGTAAATAAATCATCATTTGGATGCCCCTAAAATAAGCGTAGAAAAATTTGGCTACACTTCTGTGAGGAGGAATTTCCAGAATTGTGCAAAAAACACAAAAAATACCAAAATTGTTCAAAGCTTCTAAAAATTTGTTCTATAGAACCTGTGGATTATGGGTTAAACATCCAAGGAAGATTCAACCAACAAATCCAAGCAATCCGTCTCTTTAAGCTTCATTTTAGTTTCTATAAGCATTTTATTCACCTATTTTAGCCTTATTTGAGAAATTGTTTTCCTGGTGTGATAATGATTTTCCATGTGTCTTTGAAGTTTATTTTCCCCCTTAGCACTCTTCAAGAGCTTCTCCAAATTCTAATTTACCCTTTCCAACCAAATTTCTCTGTCTTGATTGATCTCCAGTGATATAAGCTCATCAAAGGTCAACTCTTCATGTGGATGAGCTAGCTGTCTTTCTAGCTCCAACGCCCTTTTGTGGCCTCTTCTCTTTGGCATTTTTGGTTGTGTTTTAGTCTCCATATCCTTCATTTTATCAACATCTATGACCTTCTTACCTTTACCTTTATCTACCTCTAGGTCTGGCTTGGGTTTTCTTTGTAACAACTACTTCACCTTCAATTGAAAATTCTCCTATTGTAAGAAAGTGACTTGAGAATTAGTAATGGAGAAAATCCTTTTCAACTCTGTTATTTCCTCATCCTTCTTTGTAATGATCTCCTCAAATGATTTTATCTCAACTTGCTCTGCGACCTCAACCTCCAATGGCGTTGATTCACTATGTTGATGCAAAGGTGTTTCATCTTGATGGATAAGAGGTTGTTCCTCCATTTCTCTTTGTTCAAAAATAATATCAAGTGTAAGTACACCTTTGATATATTTAGGTGTAAATATATGTCTCTTCCCCTTCTCATAGGCATGAGAAAACTCAAAAACCCTAGGAGCCTTTGAAAACTAAGTTGGCATGCTAGAAGAGAAAACCTCCATTAGTTGAGCTGATGATGTGCTATGCATGATAAGAGGGCTAGTGGTAGGCGTTGCTGCTACTTTTTCCATGAAGGTTTCCCAAGTCATGTTGATGGATGAAAGGCGATGCAATACAATGAGCTTGACCAGACCATGATGAAAATGACTAGGTTGATGATCTTGTTTTTTGCTTTGAACCTTCTCATCCATATTAATCAAACTATTGTACAGGTAATGTGGCAAATCAAGTGTTTTAATAGAGGTGAAATGCATCAGCAACATGATATGGTACCTATAAAACCTAGAAAATATTCCTTCACATGTGAAATTATTCATTATTAACATAATAAAAGGATCATATTTGTTACAGAGTTGTCTGAAATGGAAGAGGTAATCTGGTTCCTCTCTAGCATGGGGCTTGAGAAATTGTTTATAATTTTCAATATCTAAGTCCATGCCCTTGAACCACTTCTCTCCATGTAAGGAATACTTCTTGCTGAAGAAATTAGGTCTGCTAATAGGTTAAAATCAACTACTGAAATGATTACCTTTCCCATGTTGAAACTTGTGGCAAATAATCTTGTAAGTTGTATGATATCCCTCCTCCATGAACTACTCACAGAAACTCAAACATCTAGTCCTCTCAAAACATCTTTTGGCCAAGGGTGAAGAATTGATTTCATGCATTGTGAAAGGTTCTAACTTGAGGCGGCACCATCCCTTTAATTTATTCATCTCACTCTCCATATTTTTTATCAATGAAATGATGAAAACCCTAGTGTTTTGGTGGGATGAGTATGTGTAGTGAAATTTAGGAAAAACAAAGTGTAGGGATGCAATAGGTTTAGAGGGTGAGATGGAGGGTTATGGTGGTAGGAAAAATTATACAAAAAGTTTGGTAGATAGTGTTGTATGTTAGCTCCATGTTGTGAGTGAAATGAAGTGAAATTGATATGAGGAAGGTGGTTAAAATATGGAAACACAAGAAATTCCCAATTTTTCACTGTGAAAATTAGCTAGAATTTAGGGTTTCATGAAAATAACTATTATGGAGGGTATGGATGGTGGGAAATGAGAGTATGAGGTATATGGGAGGTGTAGGGTAATGTTATATGGTGGGTTGGGGTTAAATTAACTAGTCTTTGAATGACATGAAGAAGTCAAGATATAGAGAAGTATGGAGTAAGCATGAAAATCAATTATAAACTTGATAACTTGACCAAAGGAGGCTATAAGAATGATGGATTACTGTTGTGAGAGGTCCAAGGAGTAATAACCACAAGCATTGAGCTTGTTTGAATAGCTTAGGAGCCAAATACCCTAATTCTGGACGCTTTCTGGAGGTGTAACACCAAATTACATGAGCGTAACAACACTTCCGAGAAGTGTAACAACACTTCTCAGAAGCGTAACAAGACTTCCCAAAAGCGTAAAAATTGCTTCTGAAAGCATAGCAGGAGGCCCTGAAAGCGTAACAACAGCCCGGAAACGTAACAACAACCCCTGAAATCGTAACAACAACCTCTGAAAGTGTAGCAGGAGGTAATATAGGAACTCTTCCACATAAAAAAAGATAATAATGAGTCAATATTAGCTTGCTTTTGTCTTTTATATCCTTGAAATGACCTTTTTTGTCCTGTTGTGAAACTACAAGACAAATTTTCCTTTTGAAACTTTTTGACATTTAAACACATTTTAAAATAGGACAACATGTCTTACTGTACTTCCTAATTATGCTAGCTCCCTTTTAAAGTCTTATGAGTGAAATGAAGTATGATTGCCTTGCTTTGATGACAAAATAGTCTATTTTCAAAGGTAGATGATGACACCTAGACAGTAGATCTAGATGGGATGAAGCGAGTGACCTAAGACTTTAAAATGATAATGAATGAGATGACCATTAAAGTGATGATGGCCATGGATGAGATGAGGTAGCAAAAAATTTTACCTAGAATCCTTTAGTGACCAAAAATAGTTTTTGAAAACTTGTTTGAAAAACTAAAAAATTTGACCTATGAATTCAATGAAAACAACTGAAAGAGTATTTTTGATCACTAACATTATCTACATGTTGAAATGCAAGACTGAGGATCATGGGAAGAATAAGGGGTAGGTACAGGCTCCAGAGAAGCAGGAGAAGGTGCAGGTATAGGTGCGGGATTCAGAGGAGAAGGTACAGGTTCCCAAGAATAAGGTACACTTTTCAAAGTAGGTCTAGGTTCCAGAGGCTCAGAGGGAGTCAATTTCTAGAGGGATTTTGCAGATTCATAGGGAGACACTGTAACCCAAGAAGAGCACTTGGTCAGTGGGGAGTAAGGGTGCTTCCACATCTGGAAAGAAGGAGTCATGAAGAGATTGTAAAGTGATATCAGAGAAGAAAAAGGAGTAGGAGACTTCTAGTGACATTGACACTTTTGAGCAGGGTGTATTTCACTGTACAGGGATTGTTGCAATTGTGAGCACCAAGAGTTGGGCTAGTGTTGCGAGTAGTGATGATGAAGATGAATTACTTCCTAGTCAAGGAGGTACCTCCCTCGCTAAGAGGGAGTTTTTATTTGTATAGCTTGGGAGGTACTCCAAGACCTAGGGTTCAAGGTTTTGAGGAAAAAGTGCCACAACGAAAGATTATGGGCTAGGAACCTAAGTGAGGGGTTTTGCACCCATCGTGATTTGGGCGAAAAAAATGATGAAGCTACGACATGTGATGGATGAGGATGATTGATATTGGCGATACGATTCCAACACATTGAGAATCGTATGAATCTGAGTTGTTAGTAGAGAGAAATGAATTTTTGAAGTTGACTATGTAATTATTGGTTGCCAAGTTAGGTCATCTTGGTGTAAAATGGTGCCAATAGATGGGTCTCTTCAAATGAATTCGTGGAGAACTAAAGGCTATAAATAAGAGATGATTTGGAGTCATTTTAAGCATCCAAATTTTTCAATACATATCCAAGACTACCTCTGAAATTTCGTGGAGAAAGGGGGTTGCAGAAGAAGGATGACAAGACAACATTTAGGAGGCTTAAAGACCAATGCATATTTCTGAGTTTGTTGTAGGTTACAGAGAGGGAAATTCTAGGTTGTGTCAAGTGTGTTTGAGTGTTGTCTTGGGCTCGTATTTGTGGGAAGCCTAGCCACAACAGAGGGTACAAGACAATGAATTGGAGAGGTATGTTTTGGGTTTGAAACAAGGTATGAGGTTGTTGTTCCTAGGGCCAAGTAATGGAGGTTGTTGCATACTGTTGGAGGGTCTAAATAGTAGACTGGATTTTTGTGGAGAAGTCTGAGTAGGGTGGCTTCTAGGAAAAGGATTAGAAAGTAGAAAAAGGTTGTTTTTAAGGTTGTTTTGGCACCATTCTATGGAGGCAGCAACTACAGGAAGGTTTTTGTGTTAGGACGTAGGCCATAGCACACAGTTGTGACTGCGTTAGGGGTGTCCAGGGTTGATACATACCCGAAGGAGGTAGCGTGGCAAGGGAGGAGGCTTGCCAAGGTGGGTCACAACTCTTAAGGGGTTTATTTGATGACTGTTAGGTGGATTTAGGGCTGCAGAACATGCCCTAACCAGGACTATCACAAACTGCGAAGGCAAACATAATTTACATCATTTTTTTTGGGAGGAGTGCTGGGTCAAGCACTGACCAGATTGGATCATATTAGTGAGAAGCCTGTTGGAGCTAATTGTATGAGAGGAAAATTGGTGCAGGATTGTAGCGCTGGACATTGGATGCATCTTTGGCTCTAATAATGGATTATGGACTTCCTGGGAAGGAAGTGAATCTCGTTACTACTTTGAGGGTGGCGGTGTGAGCCTATGGATTCCCTTGTTATGGATGCAGGAATTGTATCCTTTTATTTGTTGGATGAAGAAAATGTGCATATGTTTATATGTCTATATTATTGTAAATATTGTATCGAGCTAGATTTATAAAGATCCATAGACAGTATAGTTGTGTATATGGTTTTTATTGTAAATACTGTAATGAGCTATGTTATAGAGCTCTAGTAAATGATATGTTTGTCAAGTTTCAGCAGTGGTCTTTGTAAATACTAAAAAAAGTTGTGTTATAAAGCTCCATAGGCAGTATGTTTTATTTTAGCAGTTTGTTGGTTTGTAGGTGTAATTGAACACTGAACATGGTGTTCCCCCAAGCAAGAGGGTACTATAACAAACTTGGTGAAAATTCCATGTAATAAAAGTTACTAAAGGAAAAATAATAACCACATTTGATGGGACATTTATTCTAAGCAGAATGTTGGGAAAAACATCCTAGTTAGGGTGTTCATTGGTTTATTATGGTTAAGTAAATTGGCAAAGGATTTGGAAAGGAAAAATGACATTTTTGGCAATTTATTTATGAAAATAATGGAAATTAGGAGAAAATGAAGGTGAAAGGTCACAGGTTGCATGTGAGGAGGAAAATTAAGGAAAATAATGGAAAATGAAGAAAATAGAGGCCTCAATGATAAAAAGGATTTTGAGGATCAGCGGGCAAGCTTTTGCTCAAACCTTTTTTCAGTTCAGTTTTGGAACTCTCTCATTATTATCTCTCTCTCTCTCTCTCTCTCTCTCTCTCTCTCTCTCTCTCTCTCTCTCTCTCTCTTATACACTTATATTTTTATTGGAGCACCTTCGAATTGGATCAAGAATGGAAAAGAAGGCAAGAGGAAGGAAGGAGAAAGAAAGGAAGAGAACGATGAAGAAACTACAATAGGATTATTTGGAGGTATCGGTTTTCATGTGTGATTTCCTTGCTAGGTTTGGAATGCATGGTATTTCATGTGGTTATTTTTTGTCATTGCATGGGTTTTTCCAGGTGTGATAGTGTTTTCAGCCTAGCCTTGACATTTTTGGATATACATGATGTGATGGGGTTCTAATGTTTTGGCTGAGCTATATTTCTGGATAGATTCGAAACTGAGTGAGGTGGATCTACAAAAGGAAGAACACATGGCCTAGTGATCCCTTAATTGAACTATAGATTGTGGTAAAGCCACTGGAATAGTGACCCTTGAACCAAATTGTGGGTTGCAATAAATCCAGGTATTGTCTATATCGGTGGGCCTGAGAATCCTCGACCGATTAATGGTGAGAGATATGGTAAATCCTAGAGGTGGTTCCCCTTGATTAGGCCTATGAATTCTTCCCGGTGAATGGCAGGATATACGGTAAAGCCTAGAGGGTGGAGTCTCAATTTAGGGCCTAGTGATTCAATGTGGATTGTAGTAAAGTATGAGAGACTAGGAGAGAAGAAAATTCTCACAGTATAGGTTGAGAAATCCGGTGGCATTCATGCTTGTTTTATGGCTTAGTGATTCGAGATGGATTGTGGTAAAGCCTAGTTTCTATTGACGAGGGTGAGGCATTTTATCCTCGAGATACCCTAGTTGGTTCTTTTGGTTTGATTCCCACATTCATGCTTGGAATATGGCACGAGGGTGATTGGCTAAAGAGATATTTGGCTTAGCCAATCTATGTTTGGGTGGAACGTGGTAGTCCCATCCCAAGTAGGTTTTTGCATTCAGTAATAAGAGGTTATTTCCTTGACATCTTATGTGTAAATGTACATGTTTATATTTGGATTTTATGGTTGATGTATCCTTGGTATTTATGTTGTTATTATGATGGTTATAAGCATGTAATATAGCGATGATGATGTATAGCTCTCCTCATGTTTTTATTTGTAAATGAGTGAACAATGTATCTATGGCATAATAGGTGATAATGCAACTAATGATACAAGGGAACAATGCTTCTTACAATTCTAAGATAAGTACAAGATCCCTATGCTTAGATTTGTTTTTTATACCTGTAGATTACATATTTGTGACATGTTTGACAAAATGTTTGTCATGGCTAGTAGGGTTCCAGTCTATTCCTTGTTAATGTCTATTCCTTGTTCCGATGTTATAATTAGTTTATGAAGCTATCATTGAGTTTTGGGCAATGACCTGGGCTCTAGCCTAAAAAAGTGGATCAAATTTCGAGTATGTTGGCACAGATCTGAGGAAAAAAGTCCCTAGACGCATGCATTCCCATGTTGTGGGAGTGTCTAGAGCCTCCCTGACACACCCTTTCCCATATCAAGGGAGTGTCTGTGGGTTTAATGTTCTAAAAACCCAGTGGGACCCAGGGGTTGGCTACCTGAGTGGTTTGGATGGCTCCGGGGAGTTTTTTTACTGATGTGGAAGGTTTGTGTGATATGTTTTCGACGATTCCAATTTCTTAAGGTCACCCAGCAGGTTGAATCAGATAATAGTAGCCTCTTGTTTCATGTTTACCCTTGTTGGAAGATTACTTGGGTATATGTGGTATGAGGGTGTTACATAAACATGGGTGTAATAATGGATGCAAAATTGGATGCATAGACGTTGATTCAAAACTAGATGAAAAATGAGATGCAAAACCCAATACAAAACCTGATGCAAAAGTGGATACAAAAATGGATGCAAAAATAGAAGAAAAAGTTGATACAAACTTAGATGAAAATGAGAATGCAAAATTAGAAGCAAAAGTGGGAGCAAAGGTAGGCACCAAACTAGGAAAAAATTGCGGCAGAACAAAATTGGATGCAATAGTGGACAAAATAATGTAGAAATTTGCTGAATAATGATTAATTATCCACCGAGACTATCCTGGTCACATACTATTTGAACTTCATACACAACACATAATCTCTTCCACTCAAATCAACTCAGATCATCACACATGCGGAAATAAAATCAAGCGATAACACATCAAATCATCATACACATTAACACAGTATGTATGGGGAAAGCTTATAGCTGAAAACCCCGCAGCTATATGTGTATATTATAATGGAGAAAACATGTAACAAACTCGGTACAATACTCCTCACAAGTACTCAGTACTATCTCATGAAGTTACCCACAAACTAGCTTGGTTTTGAACGGATTCTTTGGTTCGAAACTCACTTTATGATTGCCTTGCCTCTATTGCGTGTTTCAATGCTATGGGATGGCCTCTTTATATAAGATAAGCCACACGACTTTGTTGCGCAATACTCATGGAAACACTCCACCTATCATGTGTTGCAAATAGCAACGGTATAGTCACAATGATAGCTAACTCCACCCTTTCATCTATCTCTTTCTTTGATCTCCTTCAGGCGATCATGCTGCTTTGTAGTGGGCGGTACGATTTGCGGGATTGAATAATGAGTTACTAATTAATGAATTAAATAATATTTTATTCACTCCACTCATAACTAATTGATTAGCTAGTTAAACTAATCTCAACCAGTTCAACTAAAATAAACAGAACACAACTCCACTATCTGTCTCATTAACTCCTCCAAACTTCTGCCACTGAAGTCCAACTGAAGTCAACCATGCATGATGCCATCAAACCCTTAGGAACCATGTGATTCCTCTGTCAGATGCATGAGCCACTTCTGTAGCTCGAACTGAAGTGCTCCAAGAGAGTAAACTGTTGTTTATAGTCTAAATATTATTAAGGGTAAATAATATTTGACTTCCCTGTTTTAAGGAGAGGCAGTCTAAAAATAGACTTCGACCTCTTTGACTTCAAAAATAGAGTCTCATCTATTTTTACCAACATGACACATACTTCAAGAATCTCAAACTGGAATCCCCGAACCATGCTCCATATGTCTAAAAATAGACATAGTCTAAAAATAGATTTTGCGCCAGAATTTGCCTGCGGGCCCACTTAGTGAAAGCGACTTCATTTCACTAAGCTCCATCATCTTGCTGCATTTTCAACACTCCCTCTCAGCAAGATATGGATTATCTGCAACCCCTATCCTGCCTCTGTGAAATTCGAACTTGCTCCTGGTGAGCGCCTTCGTCAGGATGTCGGCATCCTGATCCTCCGTGGGAACATATGAAAGCATCATGATTCTCCGCTGAACACAATCTCTGATATGATGATACCAATCTGTGAAGCCATGCTGCCTCAACTGATCCTCCTGTTTGTACCATGAACCATATCCCGATGTGCCTCTGATATAGCGCAATACATGCTTGCCTGCCTTCCAAAAGAGCTTGGTAGGCTTAACCATAGCTTGCGAAATCTGGTTAACTGCATAGCATATATCGAGTCGTGTATTGACCAGATACATAAGCGACCCCACCAACTGTCGATAGACAGTGGCATCCACTACCTCCGCTGAAGTAGCATCCTCCTTCCTCCAACCACCAGGAAGAGGAGTGTCAACAGGCTTGCGGCCTTGCATGTTGAACCTCTCCAGAATCTCCCGAGCATACTTTCCCTGAGAAACAAACAGTCCTCCGCTGCGCTGCCAAATCTCCAATCCCAGGAAATAATGAAGGATGCCCAAGTCCTTCATCTCAAACTCTCGTGCAAGATCCTCCTTGCATGAAAGTATCAACTGCTCATCGCCGGTCAAAATCAGATCATCTACATACAGTACGATGATCAACAGCTTCCCCTCCACCACAATCTGGTACAGGTTTGGATCCGCCTCACTCTTGGAGAATCCAAGCCCGGTGAAGTAGCTGTCTATCCGAGTGTACCAAGCACGAGGTGCTTGCTTCAGCCCATACGGTGCTCTCTTGAGTCGGCACACATGCGACTCACTGCTGAAGATCTCAAAACCTTCAGGCTGCTCTATGTACACCTCTTCCTCAATAACTCCATTGAGGAACGCAGTCTTCACATCCATCTGATGAATGTGCCACCCCATCTGCGCTGAGAGAGCAAGGATCGTCCGTATGGAAGAGTACCTTGCGACGGGTGCAAAAGTCTCCTCATAGTCAATCCCCTCGATCTGTGAGAAGCCACGGGCGACAAATCTCGCCTTGTACTTCTCCACACTCCCGTCAGCCGCCTGCTTCACCTTGTAGATCCATCGCGAACCTACAACTGATTTCCCAACCGGTCTTGGGACGATCTCCCATGCACTGTTCCTGATGATCGAATCATATTCTTCGATCATGGCATCAACCCATGCGGGTTCCTCCACAGCTTCCTCAAAAGAGGATGGCTCTGTCACAACACATTGACTCACGAGGCCATATATCCGGTGTCTGGGTAGGTATTTGTCTCTGCTCTGTGACATCTTTGTGGGTGGGTCCTACCTTCTGCGCATCCGAGACGTTCGCTCGGCTGCAGCGAGTGCGCATGCGCCCTCTGATGGTTGGCGCTGCCTGGGTGGTTTCTTCCACCTCCTGAACCTCCTCTTGTGGGTGATCCACATCCGGAAGCTCCTCCTTAGGAACTAACAGCTCCTCATCTGCATGCAAGTGTAGCTCCCTCTCAAGCGAACACTGCATGGCTTTCTCCTCCTGAAATTTTATATCCCGTCGCACAACAGTCTTGCGACTGTCTGGCACATACACCCGATAGTTGTGAGGTGTATCGGTGTACCCCACAAATATTCCAACTTCAGCAGTTGGATCCAGCTTCCTTCTTGCATCCTTCGTCACATGCATGTAGACAGGAGATCCGAAAATCCGCAAATGGGAAATATCGGGCCTCTTGCCAGAATAAGCCTCCTCTGGTGTACTCATGCCAAGAACCTTGTGAGGACAACGGTTCTGCACATACACTGCTGTATTGCATGCCTCGGCCCACAAGTGAAGGGGTAGGCCCTGATCATGCAACATCGCCCGTGCAGCACCCACGATCGTTCTGTTCTTCCGCTCAGCCACCCCGTTCTGCTGTGGGTTATGGGGTGCGATGAGCTCTCTCCGAATCCCTTCTGCGCTGCAGAAATCCTTGAATTCAGCCGAGATGAATTCACCACCATTATCACTCCTTAGATCAATCACCTTCTTCCCCGACTCCTTCTCGACCAGTGCTTTAAACTCACAGAACTTCGCGAATGTATCGCTCTTCTTCTGCATGAAGAAGATCCAGCACTTTCGAGAGAAATCATCAACAAAGATCACGTAGTACTTGTGCTTTGCTGTCGAAGCAACTGAGAAATGACCACACACGTCTGTGTGAACTCTCTCAAGGATCGTCGTGGCGCGACTATCCTTCTCGTGAAAGGTGGCTTTCACATACTTCCCTAAAGTACACCCCTTGCAATGATCTGACTGCGCAAGGGTGCCCTTAGGAAGTCCAGTAGAAATCTGCTGCAGAATCTTCAAAGCTCCATGGTGAAGATGGCCCAATCTCCTGTGCCATAGTTCGCCCTCATCATCCCGGCTCACCACTTCTTCCGCCTTGCATGCCATAGCTGCGCAGTCATCTACCTGCAACTGATAAAGGTTCTGAGTTCGAACCCCTATCTTCCGGGTCTCTCCAGTAGTCTTACTGCGCAGGAAGGCTTTTCCTTCGCTGAAGACCACATCATACCCCTTATCCTCCAACATCGCCATAGAAATCAGGTTCTTCTTCAATCCAGGTACATGCATGACATCCTTCAAGACAAAGGGTTTACCAGACTCCCTCTGAAAGGATATGGTACCGATACCAGTCGCACTGTGTCTACCATCATCGCCCATCTCGATGTGCACACCCAAATCTTTGTCCTCCAGATCTGAGAACAAATCCCGATCTCCCGTCATATGAAATGACGCACCGCTGTCCAAGAACCACACCGATTCCATCACACTTGAAACCAAGCATGCGATCGGTGAAAAGTCAAGCTCGAACTGTGAAGCCAAAGCTTCTCCATCTGCAGATCTTCCCGCTTGCTTGTTCTTCTTCTTCTTTGGAAAATTGGTAGCATAATGTCCGTGATCATGGCAGTGAAAACACTTCACTTTTTCCATATCCTGCTTCTTGCCCTTTGCACCAGAATGAGAGGTTTTCTTACCCTTCCCTTTCTTTGCTTTGGCCACCAAAGCGCAATTTTCTTCATCAGCTCCCTTTGATGAAGATCCATCTCGAGTAGTCCTCCTTATCTCCTCCTGCATGAGATCCGCCCAAAGGCGCTCCCATCCCGGCAGCTTCTCCCGACCATTGACACTATCTTGATATGAGTGCCGAGCCTTCGGAAGACCAAGGAGAGCCAGGTCAACCATGTCCTCGTCTTCGACAGTCACCCCCACACTTCCCAGCTCATCTCTGCATTGAGTGAACTTCGTGAGGTATTTGGCGATACTGTCGCCTTTCTCCATATTGATGTTCCTGAGCTTATCTTTGAGCGCCAGCTTCCTTTGGTCGCTCTTACTCTGGAATAGATTCGTCAAAGCTTTCCACATTAAATATGGAGTAGCCTTTCCATGCAGGCTGGATACAATATGATCCTTGACGCCCTCCAATAGGATCCTTCGACACTTCGCCATCTTCTTTTTCCATGCATCGACTTCAGCAGGATCAGTGGGCTTTTGGACATCCGTATCTACGAACTCCTTGAGACCATTATCTTCTAATACTGCTTCCATGCGATCCTTCCATGCAACATAATTCGAACTGCCTTCAAGAGCATATTCGAGTCGCAAACCGTTGAAAGACATTTTCAACAACGGCACCAAGAAAACAAAACTGCTGCAAAATTCGAATTCCACCTCAAAGCTCAACCGCTCTAGATATGTGAGAACAAATTATTTCTAGCACAGAGATTGACTGCAAGGGGCGTTTAGCAGACCTTTCACTTTCCGAAGAAAGATGAATCCGGAGGCTACCTGGCCCGCATGCAGACTCTGTCTACCGAAATAAGTTTGTAATCACTGTGATGATCAATCTTTGCTTCAATAGCTCTGATACCATGTAGAAATTTGCTGAATAATGATTAATTATCCACCGAGACTATCTTGGTCACATACTATTTGAACTTCATACACAACACATAATCTCTTCCACTCAACTCAACTCAGATCATCACACATGCGGAAATAAAATCAAGCGATAACACATCAAATCATCATACACATTAACACGGTATGTATGGGGAAAGCTTATAGCTGAAAACCCCGCAGCTATTGTGTATATTATAATGGAGAAATCATGTAACAAACTCAGTACAATACTCCTCACAAGTACTCAGTACTTTCTCATAAAGTTACACACAAACTAGCTTGGTTTTGAACAGGTTATTGGTTCAAAACTCACCACTAATTGCCTTGCCTCTATTGTGTGTTTCAATGCTATGGGATGGCCTCTTTATATAGATAAACCACCAGCCTGAACTGCGCAATCCTCATGGGCTTACTCCACCTATCTGTGTGTTGCAAATAGAAACAATATAGTCACAACTGATAGCTAACTCCACCCTTTCATCTACCTCTTTCACTGGTCTTCACTGAACTGATCATGCACTGTAGTGAACTGATGTGTTCTTGAGTTGAATAATGAGTTACTAATTAATGAATTAAATAATATTTAAATCACTCCACTCATAACTAATTGATTAGCTAGTTAAACTAATCTCAATCAGTTCAACTAAAATAAACAGAACACAACTCCACTATCTGTCTCATTAACTCCTCCAAACTTCTGCCATTGAAGTCCAACTGAAGTCAACCATGCATGATGCCATCAAACCCTTGGGAACCACATGATTCCTCTATCAGTTGCATGAGCCACTTCTGTAGCTCGAACTGAAGTGCTCCAAGAGAGTAAGCTGTTGTTTATAGTCTAAATATTATTAAGGGTAAATAATATTTGACTTCCATATTTTTAGGAGAGGCAGTCTAAAAATAGCCTTCGACCTCTTCGACCTAAAAAAATAGAGACTCATCTATTTTTACCAACATGACACATACTTCAAGAATCTCAAACTGGAATCCCCGAACCATGCTCCATATGTCTAAAAATAGACATAGTCTAAAAATAGATTTTGCGCCAGAATTTGCCTGCGGGCCCACTTAGTGAAGGCGACTTCATTTCACTAAGCTCCATCATCTTGCTGCATTTTCAAAAAATAATGGATGCAAATATAAATGAAAAACAAGATGCAAAAGTGGATGCAATAAAATTAGATGTAAAACTATACCGAAACCTCGATGCAAAACTTCGTGCAAAGGGAGATGCAAAAGAGGATGCCAAAACTGATGCAAAAGTTGATGCAAGTTTCGGCAAAAACACGTGGATGCAATATTAGGTGAAACAAAATTAGGTGCCAAATTTGACACAAACCCTGGTGAAAAGGAAGGAACAAAACTTGGTGCAAATTTTGCATCAAGTTTTGCACCATATTTGATAAATGGACACAAATAGCACCAAAAAATGGCTCTAGATGCAAAATAGGAAGCAAAAATGGACGCTAATCACAGGGTTTTGTTGTAGTGCTTGTTGAATGTGTGTCTTTACTTGATTTCATGATTGTTGTTATTTTGTGAAATAATTTTTAAATTGATCAACGATTATTTTTATATGTGTGGGTGTGTGTCTTTATTAGGATAGTACTATTACTTTTCTTCTAAAGGCTCACTCTTTCTTTTCCCCTCCATGAAAGTTATTTCTACACATTGAAACAATTTGTTTCACAGAGCTTACTTTCTTATCTCAAAAGTATATGCATGCTCTCTTATTTTGTAAATTGCAGCCAAGGAAAATATTTAAGAACATAATAATGGCATCAGGGACTATTTCCAAAATAGAGGTCCTATCCCAAATAGTGTGAGGTCTAGTTGGGACATCATATCAGGGATACCCCCTTGTGTTAGCGGTTTTGAACACTGTCAATAGATGGAAACGAAAATAAACCTTGAACTATGAAAAAATGAGTTAATTTCAAAGAAAAAATCTCAATTGATATGGCCTGATGTCAACCTTTGCTTCCATATTAAATAGGGTTTGTGAATGATTCATGACACCTGAATTGCATTGCTCTTTTTTGGGTTCTTTCTTATACTCTTTTTATGGTTCTTTCTGATCCCCTAATTTTCCCTCTGATCTACCTTTGATTTGGAACCTCCATCTTCTCTAATTCCAATCTTGTTTGCTAGAGCCACCATAAGAAAGTTCTGATTACAGTTGATATCTGCAACCTACTCTTCTAGCTTTGTGAATATATTCTATGATGGATCTTGAGGGTTATTAAAGCTAGATTCATTAACCATGGTTGAGGTTTTATGATTTTTGGATTAAATTGATTTGATCCCTTGTAACTCCCCATAATATACCGAAAAAAACAATCTAATACCATTAATTTCCTTAAATCACCATGGTTATTCCACCGATAAGTTCATTAAACTCATCTAATAATAATATACAAAAATCCAGAATTGATACTAAGAGGGTTAGTTTTCCTTAGGTTTTTTGTATTTGCTAAATTATTGTTTTATTATAATTCATGTAATTTATAAAATGCGGAAAATAGAGAGCAGATAAAAAAGTTACTCACAAACCACACAAAATCCAATATATGACATGTGAAACACTTTCTGGAGAAAACCTGGATAGAAGGTGGGATTGCTTTTCTCTGTCTTTATTTGAATGGAATTGGTGCGAATATGAAGGAATGAGACAAGTGGCTCATGGGTTGATATAAAACAAAAACTCACTTTGTTCCTCCTTTTCTATCCACTCTCAGCTAATTTACTCTATCATTGAACAAAAACACACTGTAATAGAACTGAGCCCCTTTTCCTCCTAGTGGTTTAGTTATAACACAACTTGATAGCCAACTAGGGGTTAAATTTGATCTATTCAACCCTCAATATCAATTACAATTCAGTTCTTATAGAGTCTTCTTAATAATCCCATGTGGCTAACCCATTTTTCATGAGTAATGGTAGATGACATGGCATCCTTTTGAACTATGTCGTTCAATCATGATAGATCAACTTCCAGGAGGTATAACTTTTGCATTTGAAATATTATTGGCATGATCCTTGCAACTTTGTATAGTATTCGAGTGTTGAATAATGTTAAGGGTTCATGATTAAGAAACACATATTTTCCCCCAAAAACTTCTTGTAAGGCCTCAAACTAGCCTTAGAAGGTTTCTAACCCCAATTCTCCAAATTGGGTCCTGCCATTAAAACTACCCCTGTAAGTCTATTTATCTAATTTTTTCACCCTAAAAGCATCGATATGGATGAAAAACAATATAATGATCGAATATGGATTATAAGTATGCACTTATTTTTATTGATGGCTTCTCACGTCACTTTTGGCTGTATTTTCTTAAGTACAAGATTCAGGTCTTTGATAACTTCTAAAGTGATCAAGACTTTGTTGAGAAGCAATCCTCTCTTTCTATTAAGAAAATACACATAGATAATGGGGTTTGGGGTTTGGGAGGGGGGGGGGGGTATGTCAATCAAACACTTAATGATTTTGCAGAGAACATGGCGGTCAACATCAACACTCTATTCCCTACACCCCTGAATAAACTAGTGTTGCTATAGAAATATTTAGACATTGAAAGAGATGAAAAATGTTGAAAAATAAAACAAGAAAGTATCAATTTGGCTTTACCTCAATCAAATTGAGAAAATTAGAATTTACACATCAGAAGACAACTTGGTGGCAGTTAACTCAGGTGACATGGTTCTTATCACTTAGTTAACTCAGTAAATACAAGCTAGAGGGCTTGGAATTCAGTTCAGCGTGTGTGATTGATGATATGTAGCAATTAAGGTAAGTTATTTCAAGTTGTTTTTAGTTAAAATAGTTTTGACTATTGATTGACTTAGTGGAAGGTAAATTATGCAGTGGGACAACAATCTAACTCAGTGATCATCCAGTTAACTGATCAATCAACCCAAAATAGCTAATGCATGCAGATAAATTGATTTCCCCAACTGTGGTGGAGATTCCAAGGTAGTGTGACATTAGTTGTAGACTAGTCTTGAGTGTACAAGCGTTGCATGTAGTATGATGATCAACCTTGGGAATTGTGAAATCAATTGGAGGAAAATTATTAAATAATAGAGGCCTAATTCCTGTAGAAAATCCACATAGATTCAACTGATCTTGTAATATTCCAAAACAAAATACTTTAATATATTATACAATTTGCGGAAACCAATTATGGTCGCACAATCACATGAACAAGAAAGAGAAATAATTTCAATCGCACAACAAAAAGATTTATTTGGGGAAAGCCTCAACTAAAAACCTCGCTATCTGTATATTGCATAAGTCAAGAATATGAAAGAATGAAATGCTTCTCTCAAGCTTGAGAGCTCTCTGCCCTATCTCTGACTATCTCACTACCAACCTAGGCCTGCTTTTGTTCAATACTTAACCAATTTCTCACCTCTGGATACTCTTCCTTGCTTGTACAATCCCTAGGGAAATGAGCCCCTATTAATTAGGAAATTCCAAATTAATGATTTCGCAATACATCTAATGACTTATGCTGACTCCATGCATGACCTGTACAATTTTCTAATTATACAATTGATATTACATTTCTCTTTAACTCCAATCTCAACTGGGTCTTCCTCAGAACTGACATGCAACTACTATTTATAATGAATTATTAGTTATATGGTTGATCACTACATGTGAATTAAATCAAATTTAATTCACTGGACCTCTCACTAGTTCCTCCATCAGTTAGAAATAGTGAAACTGATTTTAAGTCAAATAATCAAGTTAAACAATTACAACTCAAAATAAAGTGTAAATGGACCCCCTAAAACTTAGAGAGAACTCTACATACCTCTAGTTTGACCCTCAACTCGAATTGAATGAGCTAACTAAGTCTTCTAGACTAGTTAACTCATACAAGCTATCATGTGATGTGGAATTACAATTTCATTCTAATTTAATTAAGGGAAAATTAAACTAGAAGCCTCTTCTTGTTTCCAATTTTCAACACTCCCTCTCAATAAGAAAGGGATTGTTTTCTACCCCGATCTTGCCTCTATGGAACTCAAATTTTCCTCTTAACAGCGTCTCTTTCAAAATGTTTGCATCCTTCTCCTTCGTAGGAATGTACTCTAATGACATAATCCTCCTCTGCACACAATCACTGAGATGGTGATACCATATATTAATATGCTTGGACCTATCATGAAAAACTAGATTAACTGAGAGTTTGATGTATCTTTGGTTATCACAATGAATGGTCGATGGATCCATCTGCTGACAAAAAAAACCAACAAGTATCTTCCTCATCCAGATGGCCTCACAAGCTACTTGAATGGAATACATGTACTCTGCCTCTGTTGAACTAAGTGCAATTGATATTTTCTTCCTACTGTAACAGGAAACTTCTACTGACCCAATACTGAAGATTTCCCTTTATGTGCTCTTCATGTCGGATGGACTCCCTGCCCAATCTACATCTGTGAAGCCTTGAGGCTTCACTCCCTTTATCCACTTGTACCATATCCCAAAATTTGTGGTGCCTTTGAGGTATCTGAAACACATACTTTCCCTCCTTCCAATGGACCTTGGTAGGCTTAACCAAAGCTTAACTAAGTTGTTTAACTGCATAGCATATGTCTAGTCTTGTGTTCACCAAGTACAGGAGTGAACCCACAAGCTGCCTGTAGATGGTACCTTCTACCACTTTACCTGAAGTAGCATCTTCCTTCATCCAATTCCTTGCTAGAGGAGTCTCCATGGGTTTTCTAGTCTCCATGTGAAACTTCTTCAGAATCTCATTGGAATACTTTCACTAAGATACAATTTAATAGTTCCCCATCTCTTTGCCAAATTTCCAATCCAAGGAAATAATGCAAGAGCCCCATAACCTTCATCTCAAATTCTCTTGCAAGATCCTCTTTGCAAGATTTGATGAGTTGCTAATCACCTGTCAAAATCAAATCATTGACATAAAGTACAATGATCAATAATTTACCTTCCACCACAATATGGTAAAGGTTCGCATCTGCTTCAATTTTGGTGAAGCCCAACCCGATGAAGTAGCTATCGATCTTGGCCATCTACCAAGCACGAGGTGCTTGTTTCAGTTCATACATCTCTATCTTGAGTCTGCACACATGTGACTCTCTGTAGAAGGTCTAAAAACCTTCTGGTTTCTCTATCCATACCTCTTCCTCAATCACTCTATTGAGGAAGGTTATCTTTACATCCATCTGATGTATCTTCCATCCCATCTGTGATGAAAGGGCAATGATAGATTTGATTGACGATTACCTTACAGCTGGAGAAAAGGTATCCTCATAATCAATTCCCTCCACTTGAGAGAACTCTTTGGCCAAAAATATGGCCTTGTGTTTCTCAACACTCCCATCTACTGCCTACTTCACCTTGTAGATCCACCTGGATCCTACAACTGACTTTCCCTCCTGTCTTAGGACAAATTCACATGCATTGTTTCTGATAATGAATTCATACTCCTCAACCATGGCATAAACCCAAACCGGTTTTTGCACTTCTTCCTCAAATGAGGATGGCTCGATCTATAAAATCTCGATCATAAGATCCATGTAGCTAGTGTACCGATTTGGGGACCTTCTCTGCCTACACTATGATGTGGGTGATCCCCCATTCTCTCTAGCATCAAGAACCAACCTGTCATCCTCTTTGGTGCACTTCGTTCCATCTCTAGATGTCTCTGCATGAATGGGTGCTTCAAATATTTGTTCCTCTGCATGTGGCTGCTCCACATCTTGAGGTTCTTCTTTTGGAGATAAGAGCTCCTCAACTACATTCAACTGAAGCTCCCTCTCAAGGGAAATTCGCATGGCCTTATCCTCATCGAATTTCACATCTCTCATAACCACTATCATCCTATGAGATGGAAAGTACACCTGATAGTTGTGAGGTTTATTGGTGTATCCCACAAATATTCCCAACTTTAGTTATTGGCTCTAGATTTTTCTTGGCATCTTTGGTTACATGGAAATAAAATGATGAACCAAAATTTTTAAAGTGCCACACATCTAGTTTCTTACCTGAAAAATATTCCTCTAGTGTACTCAGCTCGAGAATCTAATGAGGAATTATGTTATGCACAAATACTGATGTGTTGCATGCTTCAACCCACAAGTGCAATAGTAGGCCCTGAACATGCAACATCCCACTACTCCCACAATAGTTATCTTCTTCCTTTCTACAACCCCATTATTTTGTTGGTTATGAGGTGCTATCAGTTCCTTTCAAATTCCTTTGGAAGCACAAAAGTTATTGAATTCATTCGAGACATATTCTCCATTGATCTCGCTCCTGAGAGCCTTCACTTTCTTGCCTGTATATTTATCGACAAGTTCTTTGAACTCACAAAATTTTGAGAATGTCTAATCTTTCTTATGCATGAAGAATATCCAACTCTTGCATGAAAAATCATCTAAAAAAAGCACATAGTACCCGTGTTTTTATATGGAGGCTATTGAGAACAATCCACACACATATGAGTGAACTCTTTCGAGGATCACCTTCGCTCGATTGTCCTTATCATGAAAGTTGTCTTTGGTGTACTTACCCAATGTACACCCTTTGCATGTATCGCCCTACTCAAGTGCACCCTTGGGAAGTCCTGTAGAAATATGTTGCATGATCTTCAAAGCGCCATGGGGTAGAGGGCCCAAACTCCTATGCCATAATTCACCGATGTCTCGGTTCTACACCTTCTCTGATTTCGTGCTCAAGGAAGTACAATGTTCTACATCCAATTTTTAGAGGTTCTTTACCTGAACCCCAATGTTCTTCACCTATCCCGTGGCTTTGTGATGAAGGAACACCTTTCCTTTGATAAATATCACATCATAGCCATAATCTTCCAACATAGCAAATTAAACTAAATTCTTCTTTAAACCAGGAACATACATGACATCTTTTAATGTGAGAGGAGTACTAGACTTCCTCTAAAAGGTAACAATACCTATGTTGAATTTTTTATACCTCCCGTCATCTCCCATGTCGATGTGCATCTGGAAATCCTTCTCCTCCATGTTGTTGAAGAATTCTTTGTTTCCAATCATATGGAATGAAGCTCTATTATCCAAGTACCACACATAAAACATCACCATCACCGATGACACCACGCATTAGGGTAATTTTGAGGTCTAAAATGGGCCTCCTAAGGAAATTATAAAATAATAGTGGAAATAATGAAATAAGATTAGATTACATCATCAAATTTTAGAGGGAAAGAAGAAAAAACTACTTTTTCAACTCGTATTTTCAAGTTATCTCCCAAAGTTTTTACTCAAATTTCAAATAGAACACCTATCGGATATAGAATTTTAATTCCTCGTCCAAGGAGTACCCATGTTGCATACTTTCTATAGATCCTGCTACACAAAAAATAAGAAATACATGAAAAACGTGATTGCAATCACGTTTTTTCATGTATTCCTATTTTTTCGTATAGCGAGGTCCATCGGAAGTATGCAACATGGGTACTCCCTGGATGAGGAATTAAAATTTTCATCCAACGAGTACTCCCACTCGAAATTTGAGTAAAAAAATTGGGAGATATGTTGAAAATACAAGTTGAAAAAGTAGTTTTGTTATTTTATTATTTTTTAATTTTTTTACCCTTCTACTAAAAAAATGGTGAATCATCCCCTATGGTTGACATCATCATATTGAATCTTATTAGTTCTTATAAATTTTATTTTGGTTGTAAAATTTTCTTAGGAGGCCTATTTTTTATACAGTTTATTTTGGTTGTACATTTTTCTTATGAGGCCCATTTTAGACCTCAAAATTCCCCAAATCCATGCTATGAGAGTGAAATCCAACTGAAATTGTGAAGAAAGTGCTTCACCTGCCGCTCATCATGAGGGTTTCTTGTCTGCCTTCTTGTGTGGACACTTTGTGGCATAATGTCCAAGCCCATGATAGTGAAAACATTTAATCTTCGATAAGTCCTTCTTCTTTCCTTCCTAACCAAAATATGTTTTGGAATGGGACGCCTTCCATTTCCCTTTCTTTCCCTTTCCATCCAAGGCACAATTGTCCTCATCATCAATCTTTGATGAGGATCTATCTTTGGTATTCCTATGAATCTCTTCTTGTACCAAGTCAGATCACAATCACTCCCACTCTGATAGCTTCTCCTTCCCATTCATTGAATCCTAGTAGTTGTGCCAGCTCTTAGGAAGGCCTAGAAGTGTTAGGCTCACCAGATCATCCTCGAAAACTGTAACACCAACACTTCGAAACTCATCTCAACATTGAGTGAAATTCATCAAGTATTTTGGTATTGTGTCACCCTTTTCCATCTTGATTTTTATGAGCTTGTCCTTCAGCACCAACTTCCTGTAGTTGTTGTTATTCTGAAACAAGTCTGTTAAGGCCTTCCACATAGCATATGGATTTTCACAAGGAAATAGGGGCTCAAGTTGAGGTAGAAAATGACTAAATTTGGGTCAGAGCTTCTCATTGAGTAGAGAGATAGGTTATTCACTTGCAGGTTGAGCTTAGAGCGAGCTAGAAATTGTAATACATTCTTTATTCATCTGACTAATGCAAGGAGACTTAAGGATTTTTTAGCAGTTGCTTTCCCCTAGAAAAATATTGTGCATGTGTGTTATTTCTTATTGCATGTCTGAGATTGTTGTTCTAAATTGTGAATTAATTTCTGCAGAGCAGTAGAGTAGAATTGTGCCACTTGATTTAGATTAAAATTTCTTGAGCAATTGCAATTCTACACCACATTTATACAAAAATTGCATGATTAAGTTCAAGAACATGACATCTTCTTTCTAGGTTGAAGCAGTGAATTATGCCAATTACATTTAGGATCAAATGCCTCATAGGGAAGTTTTACTTATACGTACTAGAGGAAGCATGGACGCATGTTAAGCTCGATGTCTCTAATTTTAGGGTACTTGGTAGTCCAATGTGGACCTTAATTCTAAATTAAAATTTCAAAACCATGGAGAAGAAAAGCCAACCACTAATATTTCGTTGGTTACTGTGAGGATATGAATACATAGAGGTTATTTGATCCTATCTCTAAATATATCTCGTTCCAAAGGGATGTCCATTCTAGTTAGCACTTCAACCCCACATTTTCTCCTATTCCTCTAACAGGCTTTCATGTTAACAATGGTATAGATCATGTTGATAGTTGTGAATTCATTGAACATGAAGATGATGAACAAGGTCCTCAAGATTGTTGTGAGAAGATGGGTATACATTTTATTGTGTTCAGATCTGTCATATATTGTAAAAGGAGAGTCTAATATGAGGCCTTACCAAAAAACCCATTAAAAAAAAAACAATGCTATCAATTCTCCTTTGATTTTGTAATGAAGGCTCCAATACTCCTTTGATTATGTAATGAAGGTTCTAAGTAATGTTTTCAAGGCAGATTTGAACAAGGGTGCCAAATATTCTAGTACTAGAGAGGCATCCAATTTAGTCTGATTTCTAAGGAGGCACTCAGTATACACCTTTCATTTTGCAACTAGAGAATTTAAGGGTTGTAATGCCCAACATGGGCATCGATTCTTGATCCACCTCACTTATCTTTACTATGCCAACGATTGCTCACAATGAGTCAATGATCCACCCACTTAAGTGGTAAGTGGTTGGCGTGTTGTTTTTTTGTGTGTGTGTGTGTGTGTGTTTTTCCAAACTAGGTCAAGTTTAGGTTAGCATCAACCTCAATGTTGGATGGAAGAACAATTTGCCCACAAGCGGGATGCTATTGCGTGAAGCCCGATTGAGCTTGGACTCCCCTTGGGATAGTTTAATTCCCCCAAAGGTGACTCGTCCCCATGAGATTTGAACCTGTGCCATGACGAGGAATAAATCCCACATAAACCAATTGGTTTATACCTCATGGGTGACCTCACTTAAGTCTATTGTGTGTCATCAATTGCAGATCCACCTCACTTAAGTTTATTGTGTACCATCAATCGCTGATCCACCTCATTGAAGTTCATTGTGTGCGAGATGCAAGGAGTCACCACAAAATAAATTGATAATTCAAAAGAAAAAATAGCTTTACTATGTATCTATTGCATGATTCTCAAAGGATTTAATGTGAAACGTGTCTGAGAAAAAGAAGACAAAGTAACAATGACATAGAAAGCTAGTTAAATTTATTTCTCTCATAGTGTAAGTCAAGTTATAATTAATGGAACATGTGCATTATAATTCTGGCCCTGAAGTATGCCTTAAAACTATTTCTGAGTGGCTAAGATTCCATCTTCCTCAGACATAAGAAAATAGATTAACTGCTCAAGACCCAGAGACATCTAGCAGAAGTCAAAGTTTGCCCACTTACAAACCACTAACAAGAAATTTTAAGGGGTGTAATTTTTCCTGAATAACAATAATAAATCACCTCACATTTTCAAATAATAATCAGTATTAATTTTTTACATTATTGATTTAACAACTAAATTATAATAAATTTTCTAACTTACTACCATCATTTTAGATAATTGGTTTTCTACTCACAGTATAAATTTTAAAATATTTTAAAGCTTAAGAGAGGGGACATTCTTCCTTTGTTTTTAACGAAGGCAATAGAAAGTATTTAGTAGTAATGGTATGGATATGGAACGTCACTCCATCCATGGGTATGGGTATAATGGAGATATTGAATGGAGGATAATGGAGATATTGAATGCATGCGTATGGGTATGGGTATGGAAAGTCACTCCATCGATCATAGGAAAGGAGTGTGGTACACCTACAAATCAAAACAGATGATAATGCCGTCAATCCGGACAAAAGGTCATCATCAATATCTGGAGCTCCACTTTCAAACCACTAAACTCATCATTCCAAAATCCGATGAAATTTTTAACGTTGCTTTCAAGTATTTTTAAAATTTAAAATACAAGTTTTTAAATTAAACAAATTTCAATTTTAATCAATTCTCACAATTCAATAATAAAAAATAATTATCACAAGTTTTTAAATTAAACAAATTTCAATTTTAATCAATTCTCACAATTCAATAATAAAAAATAATTATCATTTAAAAAAAATTGAAGTACATTGTACCATTCAATTTCCTTTTACTCTCTCCACACTTCCAAACAAGTGAATTCATCAAATTTTTTATTTCCTTTACTCTCTCTCCTACTCATAATTCCACATCACGGTTGTGAGGCCTTCATGATCTTCTTTTACTTGTATAATAAACTCAAAATAATTACCTTTAAGTTCGATAAGGCCTATACAAATTTTTTGTTTTTTGTTTTTTAATGTATCTTAAGATATATTGATTTGTTCAAGGTATATATTCTTCATTTTTTAACGCGTTATAAAAAGGTTTTAAATTTATTGGGAAAAAAAATGGAAACTTTGGTAAGATTTTGATAAAATCCGATATAAATTTCGTGAAATATAAGTTACAACGGTCAAGTTTTAAGATTTTGGGTGTTCTAGAAGTTTTTAATGGTATTGAATTCATTTCCATCATAAGAAACAAGATTCAAGCGCTCATATTGTCAGATTTTTTGAGAAAAAATAGTCAAATTCCGGTGTTTTTTTCCATCTAGACAGATTTGCCACCTCTATAGACAACACCTTTTTTTTTAATTTATACCAAATTAACTTTTTAAGTCTATATAAACTCATCATTATTTTATTTAGGTGCCTAGCAACTTTTGTGATCTTCGACATTATCTATTTACATTATACAAAAATTCCACTTAGTTGAAGCATTTGACAACTTTTGTGCCATCTATACTTCAAACTCAATACCTATTAAATCCCATATTTTTTTTTAAATATTTTATGCCCATTAACATTATTCCTCTATATTCGATTTAACCTTTTGTGATAGATATCTGGCTTAAATTTTCCTTATAATATATAACTACATTTAGCAATATATTTATGCCCATTATTCGTATGATCAATGTCCATTAACACGTTTTATTTATCTAATAATAATAATTTTGTTTATTTACAGATTAATATTAATTGCATATTAATTGCATTGATGTTTATTAAATGTATATATATATATATATATATATATATATATATATATATATATATATATATATATATATTATCTGAATAAACATCAATGCAATTAATATGCAATTAATATATATATATATATATATATATATATATATATATATATATATAGAGGGAGGACCTATAAGAAATCATGCACTGGGTGGAACATGACAAATTCTTAGCAGAAACAAACATCCCCAATGGGGTGTTCTCATGGTTATCGGTTCCTGAAAGGCGACATAAGTGGTATGAGGTTATTTCCTGGCACTCCTTTCCTGGTATAAGCTATAATTGACACTCAGATATTATGTATGGTTTATAGAGTGGTGTGCCTCGACGTTAGAACCTTTCTCTACACTTGGCTCCACATGTCCCTTGTGTGGCGATCTCAAGGTTTCCAAACCATGCTACACTTACCCAAGTCTGATCATTTTAAATGTGAGCAGGTGGGGGGATGCAGTTATGAGTACGAAAGTGCTTGTGGCTACGAAATTCATTTTATCTATTCTGAGATGGCTCGCCCCTATCCAAGGAAAATTTTAAGGATGGAAATTTATCCTAAAGTTTAGAAGCATTGGTGAATATTAATAGTCCCTAATATGCAAATTGAAAAATGTTTGAGGATATTTTTTGTAAAATACTTGTATCTATAATAATTTTATAACATTCTATATAAAATTTTGGCGAATAAGTTTTAGAAAAAACTAAAAACTAACGAATATTTTTTTTGGAAAAAAGCATGGAAAATTAGCCCTCTCCTGGTGGATTGGTTATGGATGGAGAATTTCCTAGCAGTCGAGGAAAGTTCATTCATGAGCTTATCATGTTGAAGTTTTTTTGGGATGGCAAATTTCTAGTTTGGACTTTACACTTGACTTGCCATGATGAGTGCTCTTGAAGCCCACCTCACTCAAAAAGCCCAACCTCTCATGTATGCACCATGTTATATAAGCATGGTCCTGGACCAAGGGTGGAGAAAAGAATGTGGTTTTTTTGTTATTGGCATAAATCTACAATTATTAATTTGTTCATGGTGGAAAAGTGAGGGTTATGCTAGACTACAGGGAGGCCTATTTTAATTGTACTCTCCTCATATTACCATTGTATGGTTGTGTTTTACTCACTCAGTGATAAAGTTATTTATTGGTTGTATCATTATTAATTGTAAGGTAGTCTTCTCTACTCTAGGTCGTTTCCTTTTTCACCGTAGGTGTCAATGTTCTTTGTGTTATTTTTACACAACTCAGGGTCTGGTCTGTCATTTGAATTGGTGGAAATATCACCCTCTACGTAACCCTAAAAATCTGACCATACCGGGATTTCATTCAGTTTCCCAATGTTGGTATGTGGAGTGTGGTACCCTAATACCTTCTCCATTTGGTTTTGAGCTTCATTATAGCTTCATTTGTCCAAAAATTTCTAATTCATTTAGCTCTTGGTTCACACAATGATTGGGGTTTCGAGAAGTTTGGGAAGGTATCAATTTGGAAGTTTCGTGGGCTCCCAATATTCTTCTTCTGCCCACATAAATTTATCTCTTGTTTTATTACAGGGTTTTTGGTTCGTATTGTACTAAGTTCCTACCCTCCCTTTTATATTTCCATCTCCGTAGTTCAATTGTCGAGAGTCTTTACAAGTCACATGCCTATATGGCTCCTCGAAAAATACTTCATAGTCGTAGGGGTGGCACACCTGGTTCTTCCTCTTCACAATGCCGACGTTTGTTCAGATAGGAATCTATGGCCAATTTATTCAAGTTCGCTCCTTTCGAGGTCAGAAAGGAAATTATTCACTTGGAGGTTAAGGAGTTTGGTGATCATGAATATTTCTATGATTGAGAGATTGGAGGCAGTAGCCTCTAGTGGGTTCCTGATCCAGGGAAGTTTCATAAGAGAAAGCTTCACTTTCTCCATTCTATTAGTTTACATCGTCAATTGGAAACTCTACTAAGCATGATAATTCAATATAAGCAGGTAGACAACTATAATTTGTTTGCAGACCAGGAGGAGATCAAGATTATCCCGAGGGACATCAGGTATCATTTGGATGACATTATGGTCATATTGATTCAGGTGGAGTGTTTTGTGGTCTCTGATTCAGAGAATGAATATAATGAGAAATAGGAGGTGCCTCTAGTCATCAACGCTCTAGCTCAAAACTCTCCTCAAACAAACTCTTCTCCTCTATCGCTAGTTAACATCTTGGAATAACAAGTCCACCATGCATACCACATTAGTGTTTATTGTGGGTTAAAATTTGTTTTTTTTTTAAGTAGTCGTATGATTTTTTTTGTCATTATTGCCATTGGGCTGATGATATGTATTACTGCAATTTGATTTTGGAATTTTTCTTGGCTTAGGATCAAAGCCTTAGGGAATCTGGAAGATGTAATTGTCTCCGTTGTAGTTTCCAGTTCTCATGCATTAGAGCAGGATAAACTCATCTTACTGAATTTCGTCTACTGTTAGGTTTTTTATCTTAAAAGATATAATCTCCCAAACTATTGTTTTAGATGTATGAATAACTCTCACTATAACATCTTTTACTATTAATAAAAATCTATTGACGAAATTTATAAAACAAAAAATCAAAAATATTATATTTTTAAATATATTTTTAAAAATACAAATATATATTTAAAAAAACATTTGAAAAAACAATTTCTTTGGTTAATTAAACCCATATTCATTAATATACAAAAATACATTAGATAAAATAACAAATTATGAAAAAATAATATAATATTTATATAAAGATACATAATTATACAAACTTAAAATTATTACTTTCCAATTATTTAATATTATACTTAAATGTAATAAATTTGATATAATTTCTAAAATAATATATTTTATCATAGCCATGTTATTGTATAAAGGTTGATCAATTTTATACTATTGTTACTTATGTGAAAAGATACCTATAACAATTATATGAATAGTGATAAATATGCAATTCTATATAACATAAATCTAAATGTTAAATGTTGAATTTGTATATTAAATATTTTATATTTTTATATTATTTAAGTTAGAGTTTCCATTTTTATCAAATTGTTAAAATTAAAATAAAATTTATTAATTAACTAGAATAATATAGTTTTTTTTATAAACAAAATAAGTTTAAATATTATGAAATATATAATTTCTTAAATTAAAAAATAAAACAACTAACATAAAAATATGCTATCAGTAAAAGGTTTTCAAGAATAACTTAAGATTTTTTTAGGAATTCAAGTATCATCTTAAATTTTTATCATTAAGTTGATAAATAAAATTATATTATCTAATATTTTTTTACCTTTAATAAATATGAATGTTTCATATTTCCATGAGATTAAATCCTTCTTCTCAAACAAAATAAAAAAAATATATTGTTTCAATTTTGAAACCCATCTTTTATCACTACACTATTTATATATTTTAGTTGTCTTTTCCCATTCAGGATTAATGGTAGATAAGCTATCAATACCCTTATTTCATTCTCAACAATATTTATATATTTTAGTTGTTTTTTCCCATTCAAGGTTCATGGTAAATAAACTATCAATACTTGTATTTCATTCTCAAACACCATTGACATATGAATTATTGTTTGGCTAAGTACTTTCTATTATCTATGTTGTTTTCTTTGTATATTTTACATAAATGGCTCTCCTTTATGACACTAATTTTGAACATGTTGATGAACTTTGTTATTGTATTATGAAATTCTTTTCTTTATCTTGTAATTCTTTATCATTCACTGGGTTTTTGAAGATATATGATTTGGAGATCTAATTAGCATATATAACTCATTATTTTTTCTAATGTATCCTAGGTGAACTTAATTGGAAATTACCACTATACATATGAAGCATTTATATTATATTTCATTATAGTAAAACCATCCTCAACTTGAAAATGTAAATACTAAGCATCCCCCATCTCGCCAAATCTTATTTACCAAACATTTCATAATCCCTAATGCATATATGAAATCTACAACTTCATTTTTCAAATAAGGTGTGAATTTCCTGTTTGATTCAATGATTTGGTAGGTATCCATCATCTCTACTAGTATCCAAAATATTTCTTCTTAAATATATCTGAAAGTTTTTCCAAACATGCCATCAATGTCTTTATGTAGGTGCTTCACTACAAGGACACTAACTTGAATGCTTATAAAGACACCAAAGTAGGTTTGTAGTGCAAAGTACATTGACACATACATGTTCATGTTATTGAGAATATAATTTCTAGTTGTGATAACAAATTGGTAGGTAATTTCTTGAAATTCTAACATAGATAACCTTCTTAGTGATATTCCTTGGATTTCTTAGGTACTATTTTCACATAATTAATCAAGGATGTTTAGTGGTTCTTTCAATATACAAAAAATATCTATACATTTCAACATGTGTTGTATCTAGATCTCTTAAATGGATGAACTTTTAAAGCTCAGTCCATAAAGTATACATTTCACAAACTAGTGCTCAAATATTCCATTGCTATGACTATGTTTGGTTATCTATCAATACTTCTACATTTTTCCCCAAACAACTTTTGTCTTTTTTCCAATCTTGGAATATTTCTTCTTCATTTCTATTTATCATGTAAACTACTTAAAGATACTTTATAATATTGATATGAAATAGCAATATTTTGCACACTAATAAAATCTTTCAGAAGTTGGAGCTTTGAAATCTTATATTTTCTTGAAAATAATAGAATTTTAACACCTAGTGAAGGTGTTTGCACCTAAAATAACATGTTGAAGAAGTCATCATTATAAGTAAAAGTAAAGAAATTCAATGGGTACAAAAACATCTCTCTCATCAACATACAAAAATGAAATATCATTATATGAATTTGGTGAACCAAACAAGGATTGAACTAGGAGTCTAGGTTAAGTTGAATTTGAGAATGTGACCAAGCAAATAATACTTTTTAGAAAGTAAAAATATCCGTCTTAAGTAGTAACACATAAGATAAATTGGTTCACAGGAGATTATTATGTAAAGTATCATTAGCAAAATACCATATATAATCACAAGAGTGAATTTTGTTTTGATTGCAAAATACTTAAATTAACTAAAATGCTTATTCCTTTACAAAAGTAAGACTATGAAATCTCCCACCAACTATTTTGAAGAAGATCTCATTCATCTCAACCAATGACTCTTAGGTCGACATTAAGGAACCAATGATACAATTATGACCATTCCATCTAGTTTTAATGGAGTTGTAATAGGGAAGATGTTGACATTTTATTTAATACTCATCTTAGAATCTTACTCCGTTTTGTTACAAAGTCACATAATTATCGTGGAATATGGTCATTGGTTATGTCTTTTATTAAAAACATTACTAATATTGTTTAAAGTTCTTATATCACACACACTTTTCCTTTTCCAAGTAATGCAAATGTATATTTCATTGGACCTCATAAAAATGAAAGATTTTTTTTGGGTAAGATAATCAAAGTACTAAGAGTGGTAGGAGAAGTAGGGACTCTTATAAATCCCAAAAGAATAAAGGAAATTAAATGTGTTTGGGGGCTTGGTCATAAATCAAACAACCTTGAGGAGATGTATGGGCTTTACTCTAGCCTCCAATTAGTCAATAATTGAGAAGATGTATGGGCTTTACTCTGATCTCCAATTAGCCAATAATCAAAATATCTTCTCAATAATTATTGGCCATTCTGTCATTACCATCCCATAGCTCCTCAAATATTCTAAACCAACCAAAAACCAACTCTGCCTCCTTTGCAGAATTAGAACCATGTTGGGGCCTTCTCTTGGAAATATTATTTTCACATTCTTGAAGGATAGACTAAGGTGGAAGACGCATAAGCTAACAAGGCATATCAACTTCAAGCGGGGCAATGGGAAGTGAATGGCTCATTAGGTTGCAGGGATAATAAGCTAACAAGGCATATCAACTTCAAGCGGGGCAATGGGAAGTGAATGGCTCATTAGGTTGCAGAGTTATCCCATGAAGGTCGCATGCATATTAGGCCCTCCCTTCCTAATGGGATGAATGGAAAATCGACAAAGACACGTAAAGACACAAAAAATATCAATCTTCACTCAATTCTTTCATTTCTTTGCATCTCTCTCTTCAATTACTGCAGGCTTCTTAGCTGGCGTCAATTCTATGTCATGCAAGATTAGGTGGATGACAAGCTAATGTTTTTCCATGTGCCACCTGATGAAATTAACATGAGTACTGATCTCCTCCCATGTTTTGATGGTGTCCGAACGGATAGAATTCAAGAGGAGGAGGAATGGAAGACTCTCTGAAGCGTGGGAAAAGTCAGAACCAAGTGTTGCATTCATGGAAGAAAAGAATGCACAATATTGGCTCCAGACGGATCAAAAATTCAAGAATGTTCAAACCATGGATAAATTTTCTTCACCCTCACTTCCCTTGGTCTGGTAGCCTTTGGGTCATTAGAAGGATTCATGGCCGACCTCGATCCCTCCAAGCTTGAATTCAATGAGTTTGGTCGACAGTTCGATATTCTTGGTTTCAGAAGGAGCCGGTAACAGCCTAGGGTATTAATTTGGAGGTCCTACAATCTCCTCTCAATCAGTGAATTTGAAGGGCCCTCTTAAAAATCTTCCCGCAATCTCGACAGTGTATGATCTTTGGAAGGTTCCATCTCAGTGGATCAGTTGTGTGTCAGTGGTACCCCTTTACCGAGCTTTCAATCACTCCAGGCGGGTTGACATCGCCTCTCAGAAGTGTGCTAGACAAACCTAAAGTCTTCCTTTAGGTTTGGTCATCATGACGAATAGGGATGCCTTGACCTCATCCTCTAATTGACGATAATGACCTTAAGCAACAAGTGGGCCAATAGTCTGAGCACTTCCTTTTCTTTCATGAAGAATTTAAAACGATGAAATCCAAGGTAAATAAGCTAGAAGAATAAATTGAATGGTTCTCATGCCAATTCACTGATCTGCAAGCCCAAAGAAATGTGATGTGGAACACAACGCAACTACCATTGCACCAGATGGAACCTATGAGAAAATGTCTACCGATCCTCCAAGTTAATCCATGCTTTCTTAATATAAATGTCTCATGGTGTGTAGCCAATTTTGTAGAGTTTACAAGAACAATAATCTATGTTTCATGTATGATTGGGGAGTAGGGTATTCAAGTGAAGTAATTTTTGAATCTCTATCAAAGATGAGATATATGTAATCATTTTCAAGTTTGTTGGTTTGTTTTTTTTGTTTTTTTGTTTTTTTTCCAATGTAGAATTAATGAAAAACCTAATCACCCTTGTAAAAAAAAGATGGTCAAAGTATTTATATTAATTCATGAGAAAAAAAAATTTACATGTAATAATCAAGTTGTAGATACTAGTTTGTAATTGAGGAAATCAAACCAGTGGCACAACATAACAATTGTATACCATGTGAAAGCCTTGAATAGAATTACAAAACCAAATAGGTAATCATTGTTTTGGCACTTATGACCTATGCGTGAGGCTAGAAAGCTTCTATGGCAAAATATATGAAAAGAATAATATTGATGGCTATCACAATAGGCATAAAAATATAAACTAAGTAACTTGGGAACCCATTTGAATGGTTTCAGGTGGACACTATTCATCGTCATAATCAACAAAGTCTATATTTACTAGCTTATTAGCTAGAACATATGCTTCCTTATCCAACTTTCAAATATGCCCATTTATCTCATCAACCCGAAGTAAAATCTCATGTTGCTCTTTTAACCACTTTACTAGGAATTTTCACATGATAGTGTTCATGTTTTAGTACATATTCACAATTTGCATATATTGGGTTTGTCTTGTCCTGGTATTACTTGTATTCGAGACTGAATGTCTAATTTGTTCCTGAACCTTAGTATCCAATATGAAATAGTAAATAATCCTAACACCTTGTTCAACCCCTTCAATCTCTTGTCTAACATGAGAGGGAGTGTTCCTACAATAAATTTCAATAGGTTGTTTTGTTGATATTTAAGCATGAGACGTTGGGGGAGGTTTGGAGTTGCACCTACCTTTTGTTCCAATTGAGCCACACCTTCTAGGAATGATTATCAAACCAACAGAATTATATCACAAAGAGAAAGAGACTTATTCCAATCCAATAGACTTAGTCTTGATGGGGGCTACAATAAGGGAATTAGAAAAGACTAGATACAAACCTAGAGAGGAAGGCCTCTTAGACCACCCATAATTCCCCCAAAATAGAGAAAATGAAAATATTAAGGCATGTGCAGAGAGGGTATAGAAAAAGAGAAACCCAAGATAACAATTGATGGAAGCTTTAAAATCCATCTAAGGGAAAATAAAGGAGTAAACAAGAAGAAAGGGGAATCCACGTAGAACAAAAACTGACTGTGAGAGGAAATCCACAAGAAACTTTTGATGTGAAAGAAAAGGAGACTCTAAGCTCATAAGAAACTAAAAAAAAAATATTGTGTCTTCAATGAGATACTCCATGACCTACAAACCAAATAGTTCAGATGTAATAGACCTTTTTGCAACTGGAGGAGTATTGGAGTCTGCATGCAAACTGAGACAATGTTGGTTGGAGGTCTCTAGTGGTCCGTTAGTAGATCAATTTTAGAGGTGTGGATTGTGCATTCGCTTTAGGAGGGAGGATCGGGTCCACATTTGATCTGACATGAGGGGGAAGCATGGAGGATGAAGAGTTCGTTGACTACAAGTTAGAGAAGAAGGGGAGGGAGTAACATGGGTAACTACCCAAGAATTTATGTCTAGCTTAGTTGGTACCATCTACATGGATATGATAGGCTCATCTACGGCTCCACAAGCCCACTTTATAGCTCAAGAAATGGTATAGGATTGGGGTTAGGAAGGAGGTTTGGATGTGGAAGTTCTTTTGCAGCTGACTCTAACCTGAGATTCATACAAGCCCTGATATTGGCAGTTGAGGCTCAGGTCCAACCCTCATCAATATTTTTGGGGTATTTCTCCATGGCTCCTCGTCCTTTTATATTTTCACTAGTATGAACTTGATTCCTCTCTGGTGGGTCAAAGTGGTCATTTTGATTCCAGTTTATCAAGGGGCTCTCCTACCTTGGGATTTTTATTTGATTATGAAGGGTTTTTGGCACAGGGGTTCCCTCTCAATGTGGATCCATTTTGGCCCTATGTTGGTTCATTTACCCTGCATAAGCCTTAAAATCAACTAGTAGTAGTTTCATTAATGAGTTTTTGGTTGTGGAAGGAGGTGAAGGAAAAAAATAAATAAGAAGCTTAGATAGAGCAGTTAGGAGAGAAGGTATTAAAGAAAAAGGAGACAACTCTAATTCTTTAGGAGAAAATCCAACTGGATAGAAGTACAAAAAGAGTCGTTGTTTAAAGAAAAAAGTGAATCGGTCAAAATTGAAGCTAGTGCTTAGAGAAGATGTCATGATGAGAAATGTTAAAAAGATGGGTTTGGGGGGGGGGGGAACCATAGTGGGTAGAGCCAGAGGATTGATTTTCAACATTTGCATAATTTGAGCATGGGAAAAGAGAGTCTTGAATCCCAACTTAAAATCCCCCCCACAAGGTTATCTTGTTGGTCAAAGGATGTATTCAACTAAACTTTCTGGACCATGCAAAATCCCCATGGACTACCCAAAAGTCTTGGAATATAGACTCTAGCCCAGTTCTTATTAAATTTTGGACAAAAGTAGGGAACATACAGACATCATCCCAATCTAGATTTAGGTGCTAGGCCTTCCACCTCGATATCGGGATAGCTTGATTTTCAAGGACCTGGGGAATTATTTAGGAACTTATCTGGAGATCCTTAACTATGAAGGAGTCCCCTTGAGGTGCATAAGATGTCATAGGGTATGGAGATCTAGCAAAATATTGTGAGCTACACATGCACAAGAAGCCTCATGACCTCAGGTCAAACAAATTCAAGAGTCCGATCATAAATAACCCATATCTAAGGGAAGAGGAGATGATGACTGTATTACATGAAAATGATTCTCTATTAGGATATTTGCAGAAGCCTTATGTGCAGGTGGAGGAAACAATTCTAGAGAAGAAGGAGGAAAATGATATGGTGGAAGACAACTCGGCGTTGCCACCAAAATACGGTATTCAAATGACTTTCGTTTCAAATCTTTCCCCTTCCCTTTTTACTTTTGTGGTAATCTCTTGATTTGTTGAAAAGGATATTGGGGGATTGGTTTCTGCAACTAACAACTATTTAATCAGAATCTTTCGTTCTCCCCCCCCCCCACACCAAATTTAGTAGCCACTTTCCCATGTCCTAGAGTTTACTCTGAATACTCTTTCCCAGTGATATTAATGTCAAAGAATCTATCTAATGAAGAAATGGAGGAGGAAATTCTATATAAATATAGTATGCTTGACTTGTTGAAAATATTAGAAGTGTGAAGTATGCCCTATATAGTAATGAAAATAACAAGATGAGATGACAAAAATAAAAATATTTTATTAAGATCTGTAGAAATAGTATTCACTTGCCTCTTCGATGGGGCGACCTCCATTAGATAAAAGTTCAATTACACAACACAATACAAGCCTTTCCTTAGTATCTTCTACATTATATAGTTTCTTGATACCCAAAACCCTAACTACTCATGGTCCCTTACATATTGTGGGTTGACCATTTTATTTATTAACTATGGATTGCTTTATTAATTGTGGTCCCTTTTTTATAATGTGGGTCAACCATTTGCAATGCTTACAAGATTTATTTATTAGACTGGATAATCATGAATCTTACGAGGCCCCTTGGGCCTATTACATTACTAAATTGTTAGGGTCAGACCCTAACATGCCCTCCCCCTTTAGGAACAGACTTGTCCTCAAGGTTGAACCTGCAGAAATTTCTAAATAATAGTTGTCGGTTCCCATGTCGCATCTTCTGGTAATGTGTCTTTCCACTGGATGGGCACTTCCTTGATAGTGGGCCATAAATATGTCATTCCTTAGAATCCAAGACATGTTCTAGCTAGAGCCAAATAGGTCCTTCCTCATCTAATTTAGGCAGGATGGCTTGAACATTACAAATGCACCCCATGACTTTGTTGAGATAGGAGACATAGAAGATGGGGTGGAGTGTGGAAGGATCCGCAATGTAATTTTGTAAGCAACGAAGCCAATACATTGGACCACCTAAAAAGGCCCATAAAATTTTGGAGATAACATTTGGAAGACATTTTCTTTGAGAGACGTCTGCTTATAAGGTGAGAGGCGAAGGAACACTTGGTCACCCACGTGAAAAGATCTTTCTGAACAATGTTGGTCAGCGTGTTGCTTCATCCATTTTTGTGATTGGTTGGGATTATCTTTCAAAAGAGAAAGAGTGGAATTTCAGTTCTAAAGAAGCTTATCCACTACCTGTACTTTGGAATATCATGGAAGATAAGAAGTTGGAAAATTTGGGAGTTGGCCATACACCACCTCATACGGTGTCATCTTGGTTGCTTCATGATAATTAGTATTATACCACCATTCCATTAAAGGTAACCAATACACCCATTTTTGTTGTCTATTCAAAGCAAAGAACCACATGTAGGTTTCCAAACATTTGTTTACTGCTTCATTTTGACCATCTGTTTGGGGGTGATAAGTTGTACTCATTTGGAGTTGTGTGTCATGTAGCCTGAAACGATCCTGCCAGAAATTGATGGTGAATGTAAAATATCGATAAAAAATAATAGAGGTAAGCATGCTATATGGTTTTAAAATTTAATCCATGAAGACCTGAGCCACCAGAGTTGGATTGAACAAGTGTTGTAAGCCACAAAAATGGGCATATTTGGAGAGTCGATCAAATACCACCATGATGACCGACTTGTTGCCTGATTTAGGGAGACTAGTAATGAATTCCAATGAGACATTTTTCCATATAGAAGTAGGTAATAAAAATGGTTTTAATGTTCCTGGTGTCTTCATTGTTTCCCCTTTGTTGCGCTGGAAGACATCACATTCAACGATAAATGTAAGAATGTCATGTTTCATCCCTTCCTAAGAAAAGGAGCAGCGTGCATGAGAATAATTCTTCTGAAAGCCTGAATGTAATATAATGGGAGAGGAGTGCATCTCCATTAGTATGTGTGGTTTGAGAGTGGAGTTAGGGGATAGAACCACATGATATTTTTATCAAAGAATATTTCCCTACCAAGTGTAACCCGCTCGAGGGTTAGGATCCCCTTGTAACCTTTGGATTAGTTGAGAGAGAGATGTATGGGAAAACCATTCATGGCGGACCTCCTCAATCCAAGATAAGATAGGAACATTTAGGGATAAGAGGGTTTTGTCCTCCTCATATTTCATAGATAAAGCATCTCCCACAACATTCTCACAACCTTTCTTATATACTATCTCATAGTAATATCCCAACACTTTGGTAAGACATTTGTTTTGTTATGGAGAGTATAAGCATTACTCCAAGAAATACTTCAGACTATGGTGGTCAGTTCTTATCTAAAAATGATTTCTAAGAAAAAATGGTCTCCAAGTGTCTACTACATGTAATATGGGCATAATTTATTTCTCATAAGTGGATCGACCCAAATTATTTCCACTTAATTGTTGACTGGTGAAGGCGATTGGTTGAACTTATTGCATTAAGACTACTCCAATACCTATCCCAGAGGCATCACAAAGGGTTTTCTAAAATCTGGAAGAGTAAAAACCGAGGTGGAACACATGGCTTATTTGAGAACCAAGAAGGTCTATTGAGCTGCTTCTGTCTAGGTGAATGCATTTTTCTTGAGAATACTCGTGAAGGGTCTAGTAATGCGTCCATAATTTCTGTCAAATTTGTGACAATATCCTGTGAGAACCAAAAATTGCCGTATAATTTTCAAGGTCCTAGGTTGTGGCTAATCTTACATTTCTTGAATCCTTTTCGAGTACACTCGTACTCCTGTGTAGCTGAAAATGTGTCCCAAGTACTCCATCTCTTCCATTCCAAAAGAACACTTGCACAATTTGACAAATAATTTATTATCCTTTAGAAGTTGCAAGACCCAGTCAACATGTTGAAGATGTATTTACCATGTTTTTTTGTAGATGAATATATCATCAAAAAATACCAGGAAAAAAATTATAATATAGGGTTTGAGAAGGTGATTCATGAGAATTTTAAAGGTGGATGGTGCATTATAAAGACAAAGGGAATCACCAAAAATTCATAATGTCCTTCATGGGTTCTGAAAGTTGTCTTGGGGATGTCTGGTACTTTCATTTTGATTTGGTGATAACCTAAATGAAGATCCAACTAGGTAAAGAAATGGGTGCCAAAGAGTTCATCTAGAATATCATCAATGACTGGAATAGGAAACTTTTCCTTGATGGTGAGCTTATTTAGGGCCCTAAAATCGGGACACATGCACCATTCCCCATCCTTATTTAATACCATGAACACTGGGGATGAATAAGGGATGGTATTGGGACGCATCACGCTTTCTTCTAGTAGCTCCTTAGTAATCTTTTCATTTTCATTATTTTGTGCAAATGGGTACCTATAGGGTCGTACATTGGGCGACTGGATACTCGGAATCAAAGAGATGCTATGATCATTCTCACTTCGATAGGAGGGTAGTTCCTTAGTTTTTTCAAATACTTGTTGATGGTGACTCAACACATTTTGCAGGTCTAGATAGATATTGGAAAGGTTGGATTCAATGACCTGAATTGCATTGAATTGAGTAACTACCCCATCGTGTCCCCTTTTTAGAAGATTCTCCATTATATGCGAGTTAATGATAGTGGGAGAATTTTCCTAGATCCCACGGAGGGTATGAGTGCACCCATTCTGTTTGGAGTTCATATATAACTCTTGGAAGTCCATGGTAATAGGGCCTAGTGTGCACATCCATTCAACTCTGAGGATGATGTCACAACCTCCCATTTCAATGGCAAACATGTGTGTTTTAAGGTGGTAATCCCCCATATGGAGCTTTATGTTCTCACAACAGCCTTCACATTTCGTTTTCACCCCATCTGCTATAAGGACCTAAAAATTGGATGTTGCCCTCACAAAAAAATGCACTACCTTAGCAACCCTTTTATGGAAAAAATGATGTGTGTTGTTGTTACACAATAAATTTTCACCCTATTCACTTCCCATTCCTGATCCTGAAGTGCCCTAAGATGAAAACTATGCAGTATATCCACCATGGATAATACATTAAGATATCCCTTGAAGACCAATAGAAAGTTGCCTTGAAGATTTTCTGAAGAAGCTCATCTTAAAACCTAAATTTCTGGGTCAGTGCTCTTTGCTAGTTTCCTGCCCGTGCTTATGGCATGTTGCAACTCTTTGACCTAGCGCTGCCAGCATGATTTTTTATAGGAAAAAGCTCGCTTAACCTCTTCTAGAAGTATTTCCTCAAATGGAGGAGAAGCTTCGTGCACTAGAAGCTTCCAGAATGACAAGTTGGATATGGTTCGATGTAGATATGATTGAGCTATCTCATTTGGAGCTCTTGATCTTGTCATTAGGGGATTTTCCCTTGAGAAGTGGGCCTTCCTCCTTTTATGGATCCCTAACTCTCTCTCCCTTCCTATAAATTGAATCCCATCTGTTAGTGTCTAAATTTTTAGTGATCAAATACACTCTTTCAAGTTTACTTGATAGTGGTCCTATGCCAAAATTTCATGTTTTCAAACAAATTTTCAAATAAAATTTTGTTCACTGAATGTTGTTTGGGTTTGAATGCTACTCCCTTCACTCCATTCATGGTCATCATCATTTCAAAGGTCATGTCATCCATTATCACCTAGGATAATAGGTTAGTCAACATACCTCCATCTAGGTATGATCTAGGTCTCTTTTGTTTCAACACCACAATGTCCAATCAGAATGAAGGAAAACAAAATGTCATTTTCACCATACAAATCATTTACATTGGGAGTTTGAAAATATAGGAAAATAAATTAAAGTAATTTTGTCTTTTCTCAAATAAGTATGCCACATGATCAAGCTTTTCAAAAATAAGTTTTTCTTAAAGTATTTATGATTTCACTAGAAGACAAAAAATAAAATTTTGTGATGATTTAAAAGGAAATGAAGCTTCTTGAATTCATTTCATCCTTTTATGTTCAAAGAGCTCCTATATTATCCTCATAAACACTCCACAACTATCAAATTTCGAAGACAACCAACAAGAATTGTGCTAAAATTCTCTGCACTACGCTTCTGGCAAGCTATGCTACGCTTATGTCTTGTTGCGCTACGCATTTGGCAAGGGTTCTATGATATTGCTTCCAAGATTTAAAACAGTTATCCAAGAGTCAAATCAAATTTTCTCAAGGTTCAAATATCTCCAAACCAGTAATTGAATGCTCCTTATACCTCTTTCAAGTCAAATTATTCAGCAAAAGGGTGGATTCCCTCCTTAGGGTTTTCTTCACTATGTTTTTGGTTTCCTCCATGTTTGGCTTGTTTCAGTTGAACAATCCCTAATTTCACCATCTAAAAACCTTCATAAATCATACATATACCTTATCCAAACACTACCTATCACTCATATCCCTCCTTGCTGTTATCACTCTCTCCAACTTCCTAAGGCTGACAGTGGGATTGGAGAAAGGTAACCACAGACCAACTTTAGGTTAGGTAGCTAGCCCTACCCATACCAGAGAGGGCTCTCCCTTTGTCACTTTAAAAAGTAAAATGAATGGCTTAGTATCATAATATTTTAGGCTAGATATGTAAGCTTAAATGAGTAAAATTTGTTTCATATTTGAATGTTGGATAGGAAAGTCAACGAAAGGACTATAAATGAGGTTTTTAGGTTTGAACTTTAGAGGTTAACCTGCAGAGAGTATGTGAGGCAAGTTAGGTAGTTTGGAAACATATTAATCAGTCTTTGAGTATAGGATGAAGATGGAGTAGGGTTTTAAAGAGCACTGGAAGTGAGTTCATTCAATAAAGAAGAAAGTGAACACAATATTAAAAATATTGCATAAAACAGAGCATGCATAACATGAATTATGCTTTCAAAATCATAAGATAGACATGACATTAATCATAAGATAATAATAAAACATGAGAAACATAGATGTTCCAAATCATACCACCAGTATCTCACAATATTTCCTACAAATTTTCTCTAATTTCATTCCACAAACTGGTTACAAGAGCTCCATAGAAAAATATGAAACTATCCAACCCCAACAATGACAAAAGAGAGTCTAATTATAGAAAATATAGACCATTACACCTCATCAGGTCGAAATCCCATCCAAAATGGGTCATAAATGCAAAAGATGAGTCATTTCCTAGTTTCTAGGGAGGTTAGAAACCATTCCCTGAAATTTAGCTACAAACTAGGAGTGTTTGTCCTTTACATTAATTACACATTCCATCATAATAGGAAGCAAAAACCAACCTAATAACTCTAATTACAACTCATAGCCATGAATGTGTGACCATTTCAAAGCTTGAAAGCTGTATTGAAGGAATCCAATGCTTATCTGTGACAATTATGACTGAAGAATTTAAAAACAAATTGTAGAAGCGTAACAAAACTTTGGAGGAACTTTTGAGGCCCTTTGATAAGTCCAAATTAACTTTTTAAAAAAATTTCAAGTAGCCATGTGTTTCTAGTTTCCATAACATCTTGAATTTTCCAAAATGTATCACGAGAAGGCCTTCAAAAATCCATTCTCCTAGGGTCACTCAAAATCGTAACAAAGGGTCCAAAAAGGAGGCAGAAACATGAAAAATAGGTGGTTTTTTTTTTAAATCTTTTTCTCCCAAATTGCAGATTTTCATGCCACGAAGGTTATTGATCTATGATGTACTAATCAAAATGTATCCATCGATGTAAATAAATCACCATGTCGCTGCCTCAAATCAAAAATTCATAAGTGTTTGTTACCCTTCTTCAATGAGAAATTTCCAGAATTCTGCCAAAAATCATGAAAAATGCAAAAATTTCTCCAAAGCCTTCAAAATTGGTTCTTTGAAACCTGAAAGATATAGTCTGTATAGCTAATTAAGCTTCATCCAATAAATCCAAGTTGTCCTTCTCCTTCAGATTCATTTGCGCCTCTTTAAGCCTCTTTTTGACTTGTTTCAGCCTTACTTGAGGAATGGTATCCCTCGTTCGATAATGACTTGTCATGTGCCTTTGCAGATTTTTATCCCTTTTAGCCTTCTTCAATAACTTATCCAGGTGTTCATTAACTCTTAATACCCAAAGTTCTTTATCTTCATTTATCTCCATGGCAATGAGCTCATAAAATGTTAACTCTTCAAATTGATGAATTTTCTGTTTCTCTTGCTCCAATGCCCTTTTTAGGCCTCTTGTTCTTGGTATTTTTGCATGTACTTCATCCTCTATCTCATGCACTTGGTAAAAAATAACAATATTCTTACCTTTACCTCTTTTTGCCTCCATTTCTGATTTGTATTTACTTTGGAGGAGCTAATTCATTTGCAATTGAATATTTTCCCACTCAAGGAAAGTAATTCGGGATTGGAAATGGAGAAGGCCTCCTTTAATTCTGAAATCCCTTTATCCTTCTCTTTGATGATGTATTCAAATGATCTGACCTCCTCATGTTTTGATACCCTAGGCTCCATTGGCACCTAATCATCATGATGATGCAAAATAGGTTGCTCCTCTATCTGACATTGCTCGTCATGGGTGCCAAGTGTAAGAAATATCCTAGTATTCTTAGGCACAAAAAATTTCCTCCTGCCTCTCTCATATGTGTAAGAAAATCCCACAACACTAGGGACATCTGAAAGCTAAATAGGCATGCTAGAATAGCCAATCTCCATTGGTTGTGGTGATGATTTAATCGGTAAGACAAAAAGCGTTGTTGGCAACCTCTCCAAGAAGTCTTCCCATGTCATGTTTATGGAGGACAAGTGATGCAACACAATGAGCTTGATAAGGCCATGATGAAAGAGACTAGTATGATGATCTTCTCTTTCACTCTGAACCTTATTAGCCATCTTAATCAAGCTCCTGTATAAATAATGAGGAAAATCAAGTGTTTTGACTCTGGTAAAATGCATCAAAAGCCTGAGAGAATATTCCTTCGCTTGTAAAGTACTTCATTATGAACATCATCAGTGGAGCATACTTGTCTCTGAGGTTTCTAAAAGGAAAAGGAAATTTTGGATCATCTTTAGCATGAGGCTTTAGAAACTACTTATAGTTTTCAATGTCAAGGTCCATACCCTTGAACCATTGCTCTCCCTGAGAAGGAATACATGTAACTGAAGAAATTAGGTCAGGTGATAAAAATGATCTCCATACCTCCAAGAGTGACCTTTCCCATATTGTAGCTGGTTGAAAAAATACTAGACAACTGATGATGATACCCTCCTTCCATTAGCCTTTCACAAAATGTTAAGCACTGAGTTCATTGGAAGCATCTTCTGGACAATGGCGAAGCATTAATCTCGTACATGGTGAATGGCTCAAGTCTAAGATGGTGCCCTAATTTGAAGCTCTTCTTGTCACTTTCCATGGTGTTGGTCATTGGAATCATGAAATCCATAGGATGTTAATGAAATGAATGGATGGTGAATGGAAATTTGGGAAAACGGAATGTATGAAGGTGTGATTTAAGTGGATGAAATGGAGGGTCTTGAAGCTGATAAAAATTCTAGAAAAATTTGAGTGGGTAGTGTTGTGTGTCAACTTCAAGTTGAAGGTGAAATGAAGGCAAATGGATGATTGGAAGGCATCAAAATGTCTAAAACACAGGAAATTCCCAAATTTGACGATGAGAATGGCCTATGCAACAGTAAGACAAGTTTGTGAGGTGAAAAAGGGGTGGTGGGATAGAGTAAAATTTTTGATAACATTTCAGTGAGTAGGATGGTGTCTTGTCTCCTTAATGAAGGTGAAATTAAGGAAAATGGACAAGTGGAAGTCTTTCAAATCCTCAAAACACATTCATTTCCCAATTTGGGTAATGGGAAAAAACTAGTGAAGAAGTGTTTTGATTTTTTAGGGTTATGGAGCTGGAAAATAGTTTTGATCAAATTTGTGAAGATATGTTGACTCCTTAGATCCACAATGCAAGTGGAATGGATGAAAATGTGTAAGTCTAAGTCCCTAAAAACCCTAAAACACAGTCTTGTATGTTTTCAGTGTTCTTAATCTTCTCACTATGTAAAAATAGCTTTAGATTAGGATTTTATTTTTGTTGAAATGTTATGAGGGTGATGTGGTAGGAATGTAGATGGGCATAGGGCTATATGAATGGAATAGGGTAGGGTTTAGATGATAGGGTTCAGGTTTGGGTTGAATAGTTTAGGGTTTTGGCTAAAGAATTTTTTTTATATGTGGACAATAAAGAGATGAAATAGGTTTTAATGACATAAAATGATTAAAATAAATGTGCAAAATGTGACCAAAATAAGCTTGAGAAATTTTCTTACCTTGTGGAGAAGCTACACCAAGAGATGAGGTCGAAAGCTGGAGGTTTTCGGACTTTAATTCACTCCGGAGGCTACCACAGAAGCGTAACAAAACTTTACTTCCAACTCAGAAGTGTAAGAAATCTTTACTTTCCAATTCAAAAGCGTAACGACACTCTTCCCTTACCTCACAGGAGCGTAACAACGACTTTTTACGCTATCTGGAAGCATAACAACACTCTTTCCTCACCCAACAGGAACGTAACAACGTGCTTTTTGACTCCCATAAATGTAACACATATTTAATAGCCTTGACAAGAGCGTAACAAAGATTTTCTTTAGCTAAGACATGAGCATAACATGGATTTTCTGACACAAGATAAGGGTAACACTTGATTTTACTTCAATCACAGGAGCGTAAAAATGCTATATTTTCACTCCCAGAAACGTAACAAGGTACTTTCCCTCACAAACAGAAACGTACCAGTAGAGGTTTTTACTCACCACAACAATGTAGAATTGTGGTTTTCCTGAGAGTTTGTGAGAGGATTTTGAGAGTGAAGAGATAATCAAAGTGGATCTCACATATATGAAAGGATAACACTAAAAGAAGAATGAAGTTTATTTTCCCTTTATAATATTTGACAACCTTTACCTTTTCCCTTTGACATTTACAAAAAAAAAAATTGACCTTTTTATGCTTTTGAAAGAGACCTTTTACTCCTTCACATGGGATGAAAGAAGACAAATCTGATTTCATTCACTCTTCTTGACTTTGAACTGGCCTTTTAAAACCTTTTGTGCAACTTGGAGGATGACATGTTGGCTTGTCCAAATGAGGTAAGAAGACAGAAAACCACTTTTTGAACCTTTTGACATGAAAGGTGACTCTTTGGCTCTTCAAATAAGATGAGAGGACATAATTTAACCTCTTTTTCATTCCCTGACATTTCAGATGACCTTCTTAGGCTTTTAAAATTATAACTTGAGACAAATTTTCTTGTTTTCATGAGACAATGAGACTCCTTTTGAAGACTTTTGAAATTTCACATTGGACACAAATTTTAACACAGATAAAATGTCTTTGAAGCTTGAAATGACACTCTTTTTCATTTGACTAGGACAGTAGGTCAAAATGACCTCCCTTGGAGCTCTGACAGTGGATGATGATTTTTTGATCCTTTTAAAGAGACAGTGAGATAGTGAAACTATATTTCATGAAACAGTGAGACAAAGAAGAAATGTTTGGTACTTTTTCTCAAAATTTGAGCCATATGAAACAAGATATATGGCTTTATTTGAACTTCATAAACATGGCTTCTCCTTTACTAGGGTTATAAGGATGAAGTGGAGGGCGACTACCTTATTTTAGTGAAAAATTGATGATTTTTCCAAAGGCAGGGCTGAACCTAGACTTGACCTAAATGAAATGAAATGATATAACTCTAGACCTATTGAATGATGATGATGGATATGGTGACCCTGAAACTAATTATGGTGATGACCTTGATAATGATGATGATAAATGAAATGAAGGAGAAACATACATGGTTTAGCCTTTCTTCAGTGACCAAAATTATTTCTGAGAACTGGTTCGAAAAAGATTTTTTTTTTACCTATGACCTAATGGAAAACAACTGAAAGAGTCATTTGGTCACTGACATACCTAGGCTAACATTGGCTCCAGATGGGGATGTAAGCTCCTTTAGGAGGTGTCAAGAACACTTTAAATCATGTAGCCTTACCATTGGTCGATGGATTCAAACTGGACATTGAAATACTTGAACAAACTGGAAAATTTGACAAAAACAACTGACTTGACTCTGACTTGACAACTGATTGAAAGTTTTTAACTTTTTAAAAGAAAACATGAGATGTTTGTAGAAGTCTCATGGCCTTATCCTTGGGCTTTAAACTTCTGCAACAACTTCATTATTTGTTGGGACATCAAATTTAAAATGATATGTACAATGATAGTGACCTTCTTCTTCAATGATCAAGTTATATAGTGTTTGAGGAACCTACGATTGATTGGTCCTCCCAACCCTTCTTGCCCTTCAAGATCCTCTAGTATAAATGCTTTGTTTCCTATGAATGCAGTGATCCTGTAAGGCCCTTTCCATATATTTTCAAAATTCCCATGCTTACTTTTGTATTCATTCTGGGAATCCTAGCAAAGAACAACATCCCCAAGCTTGAAATCATCTACTTCGGTTTTCCTATCAAAAGTATTTTTGATTTTCTCTTGAAGCTTTGAAGTATGAATGAAAACTCTGTCTCTTGACTATTGTAGATGGATCATTTGGTTGATTCTTTGCTAAATTTCATTAGGCTCATTTTCAATCTCTTGCAGAATTTATATCACTGGTACAACTAGAGAAGAAGGGAACATCGTGTCAACACCATAGATGAGATAGAAATATGACATGTTGATTGATCTCTTGGTGCCAAATCTATCTGCCCATATAGCATTGGTGAGTTTCTTGTGCCAATTCCTCTTGTTTTCTTGCAACATCTTTTTTATTATGTTCACTAAAGATTTATTTGACGATTTAGCAAGCTTTTTTCCCTGAGGATAGGATGTTGTTGAATGACCAAGTATAATGTGATACTTGTCACAAAAGTCAATAATATTCTTAGACTTGAAGGAAGCTTCATTGTTAGTGATAATATTGTGTGGACAACCAAAATGAGACAGAATATTGTTCTCAAGAAACTGAATGATAACAATGTTGGTATCTTGCCTCGTGGGGATGGCTTCAATTCATTTGGTGAAATAATATGTGGCAGTGAGAATCCATTTGTTTTTATCTGACGATGGAGGATGAATCTCGCCGATGAAGTCAAGATCCCACTACTAGAATGGTGCTTGCACTTCAATTGGTTTTAGAGGTAAAGGCAAGAGCTTTGTCTTTCCCTGAAATATTTGATATTCATGATAGCTCATGATTGGTTTGTAAACATCAGAAAATAAGCTTGGCCAATAGAAGCCCGCCCTTAATATCTTATTATTTTTAGTCTTAGATTAAAGATGACTGCCACGGTCACCTTTATGAAAATATTTCATGACATTTTCAACTTCTCCTTCGACCAAACAATTCAGCAATATTCCACCAAGATCTTTCCATTATAAGACACAATTAAGAATACAGTACTTAATATCTTTTAACTTTAAAGATCTAGCTTTACTACTTGGTAAGCTGGGAGGAGGATTCAAATGTTGAAAAACATATACTATATCAGCATACCAAGGCGATAAAGAGAAAATTTCAACTACTTTAGGTAATGTTTCGGCATCTTGTTCTTTAGATAATGCATCAATCAAATTGATGTACAAGGCATGAAGATTTCAATTTGAAATGAGTTTCTCCAGGCCCTGTCCTTTTATTAGATTTGTGGGCTTGATCTCCAAATCATACTCTAACATAGCAACAATCCATTTACCTCACCTCCCTTTAGGATCATTATGTTTAAGCACGTATTTGACAATAGCATTTGGAACACATGCAATGACATGAGAATGTAAACTATAGACCTGGAAGTCCTTCAATGATTTGATTAATGCCAAGGCCCGTTTCTCAATGATGTTATACTTCAAGGCTGCATCTCTTATGGTTCTACTGAAGAAGGCAATGGGCTGATCTGTGTTCTGATTTTCTTTTGCATGAGGACAATAGCAAGAGTATGCTTCAAGGGAAATGAAAAAATGATAAAATCAAGTGTATAATCTAGACTAATAACTATAGGAGCATAAGACAAAGCCAAATTGACTTGATTAAATTATTTTTTCACCTCTTTAGACCACTTTAATTCACTATATTTCTTCAACATGTCAGTAATTTGCCTTAAGTGTTCAGCAAGATTAGGGACAAACCCTCTCAAAAAATTGATTTTGCCATTAAATGATTGAATTTCCTTTTTTCTCCTAGGATAGTCCAAAGTTTGAATTGATTCAATTCTTGAAGGATATATCCTAATTCCATATTTTGATATGATATGGCCCAACAATTTACCTTCATCCATAGTCAAAAGACTCTTCTTTGGGTTCAACGTTATGCCAAACTTTCTGCATCTTTGGAAGACTATTTTCAAGTGTTGCAAGTGATGCTCATTTTTTTTTGGAAAAAACAGTGATATCATCAAGATAAATGAAAAAAATACATCCTTTTCATTTGCAAAAGAAATGTCCATTGCTTGCTGAAAAGTAGCCCCTGCATTCTTCAATCTGAAAGGCATTTTTGCGTACATGAATGTACCCCAAGGTGTTGTGAATGTCTTCTTCTCTTGATCATTTGAGTGAAAAAGAATATGATTATAACTGGCATATCCATCCAACAATGAAATTATAGAAGATCCAACTATCCTTTGCAGAATATGTTCCATCTTTAGTAGTGGGTAATTGTCCTTCAATGACACATTCTTCATATTTCTGAAATCAATGCACAAGCGAATCTCTCATGTTTTGTTTCTTACTAGTACTATATTAGACATCCAATTTCAAAATCGAAGAGGCACAATGATACCAATAGTGAATACTCTATTTACCTCCTTCTGGGTAGAGGGAAAAAACTTGGGATTCATTCTTCTTAGCTTCTAACAGAAATGTTTCTGATCTGGCTTCAAGGGGGTGATATGCTGAATTATGCTCTTTTCATATACTTTCAGATTAGAATGTTCCCAAGAAAATACATTAGAAAATTGAGACATAAGCGCTACATATTTACCTTTCATTTCTGCACTCAAATATTTTGAAATTTTTACCATTTTTGGCTTTTCCAGAGTGCCAAAATTCAGATCTTCCACACCCACTTTTGTCAGTAGAATGGTAAATTTGCATGCAACATCATCTTGATCAAAAATATCTTCCAAAGGTACCAAACCTCTTGGAATGGAGTTATATTTTAGCTGAAGCACTTGCATCTATGTTGCATGGATTTCCTGGTCGTCTTCATAGCACTGGTTTTCCATTTGAGAATTTACAAACTCTTCTTCTCTCTACAAGAAGTTGCTGATATGTTTATCATATTGAAAGACTTGCCAATACTGAACATTATCTGGGATAGCAGGTTGGTGTTTTACATTTATCTCATACTTCTTATTAGGATGCAATGGAATTTTGAACATGTTGGCTGAAGTGGCCAGAGAATCAGCAATAACAATGTTGTCTCTTGGAATCAAAGATAAAGTGTACTTAGAAAATGTATTGAGAATGTCTAGCACCACGTTTTGGTAAGATCACATCCTTGGAAGCTTGGCCTAGTATTCCCCTTTGACTTGCTTTATAACTAATTCGAAGTCACCATATACATAAATCTTCTTTGCACCCAGCTTCTTAAGAATTTTTCAGACCGACTATCAAAGCCTCATACTCAGCTTCAACATTCGAACATTCAAATGCCAACTTGTAGGAAGAAATTCGAACATTGGGAGGGATTTTTAGTGAATGATTTATAGGGCCGTGAATCCACACTCCAATTCCAGCCCCTTCTTTTCCCAAAGCACCATTGAAGTCCATAGTCCAAAAACTACTTTCCTCATTTGGAAACTTCATATCGGATGGCTGAACTTTGCTTGTTGTTTGAGAGACCTATGTTGTACCAAAAATTCTGATTATTTCACTATTTCATTAATTTTTTGAGGTGATGCACTCATCTCTAAACCATTTGGCACTTTTTTACAAATTTCTGCATTTTCCAATTCTAAAACAGAATTTGAAAATTCAAAATTTTCTACAATTTCTTCAATAAAATCTTCGGAAGACGTTGAAAATTCATCATTTAACAAGATAAAAGAATCTAAATCTGTATGAACAACATCTATAGGATGGTTATTTTGCTTTTCTTGGCTACTGGTCATGTACTTCATCTTTCTTTCTTGTTATAGTTTCCTGAGATGTCCAAAGTCGGGAATGGTAGCATAAGAAAAATAAAGCTGTAAGGTACCTATAAGCTTCACTCCCCATTACCAAGAATGTAGAATTCCATATATGGGTGGGATATCAGCCACAACAGTGTCCATAAGGACATTCTTGGCTGGGATTTTCTCTAATGACACCACTAGGTCCTTGATGAGGCCAAGACATTTCACCCTCCCTGAGTCAAATGAGTAAAGATCATGATACGGTCTTGTGATGTCTAGTCCTAATCTATCCATAATGGCCTTGGGAATGAGGTTTTGAGAGGCTACAGAATCAAGAATGGCGTTATGAAGGATAAAGTCATGGATTTTGAGGTTTAGGTAAAATGGAGGGACTTCACCATCTTCTAAATCGAAATCAACACCAAGACCAAAAAGAAGCTCGGGATGATCATCACTCACATTAACCATGTCTGAAATTTGATTAAATCGAAGAAACTTAGCAACTTGAACTTTTTACTGATCATTCATAACTATTTTAGTTAGAGGAATGGAGATTTTTAACTTGGAAATTTCATTTTCAAGATAAAAAAGAGAAGAATGTTTTCTACCTCTTTCAATGATGCATATTGTTTCTCGAGCTGATCCTTGTGTGAAGGATCTTTCTTCTGTCCTCCTTCTTGGAATTATTTATATTTATTTTTACTGTTGGAAGAAGCTTCATTGGCTTTAACATGATTAGGAACAACAGGTCCCTAATCTTTACTTTAATTTAGGGAAACAACTTGTTTGGGATGAGCATCTACTTGAGTGTTCTATTTTTTCTGATTAGAGGTTATAGGAACATTCCTATTCCTTAAGAAATACTGTCTTTGCACTTGAGAAAGGGAATTATTATATCCCCTATGATAATATTCCATGGCATTGATAATATGTCATCATTAGACAAGACAAATTTCTGATCATCTGGTGCACAAATTTCTGCAGAAAATTGATCTTCTTCAGTGAGGAAAATAGGTTGTTGAATTTCCTCAAATAAATGGTTCTCACCAGAAATTTCTTCCTCATTTTTACATGGTTACTCCTTAGATCCAAAATGCAAGTGGAATGGATGAAAAGGGGTAAGTCTAAGTCCCTCAAAACCCTGAAACACAATCTTGTATGTTTTCAGTGTTCTTACTCTTCTCATTGTGTAAAAATAGCTTTAGATTAGGATTTTATTTTTTTTGACATGTTATGAGGGTGATGTGGTAGGAATGTAGATGGGCATAGGGTTTTATGAATGAAATAAGGTAGGGTTTAGATGATAGGGTTAGGGTTTGGGTTGAATAAGTTAGGGTTTTGGCTAAAGATTTTTTTTTTTTATATGTGGACAATAAAGAGATGAAATGGGTTTTAATGATATGAAATGATTAAAAGAAATGTGCGAATTGTGACCAAAATAAGCTTGAGAATTTTTCTTACCTTGTGGAGAAGCTACACTAAGATATGACGTCGAAAGTTGGAGGTTTTCGGGCTTCAATTCACTCCGGAGGCTACCACAGAAGCATAACAAAACTTTTCTTCCAACTCAGAAGCATAACAAAGCTTTACTTTCCAACTCAAAAGCGTAACAACGCTCTTGCCTTACCTCATAGGAGCGTAACAACTGATTTTTACACTATATGGAAGTGTAACAACACTCTTTCCTCACCCAACAGGAGTGTAACAACGTGATTTTTGACTCCTAGAAATGTAACACAAATTTTCTAGCCTTGACAAGAGTGTAAAACTGATTTTGTTTAGCTAAGACAGGAGTGTAACACGAATTTCCTCACACAACAGAAGGGTAAAACTTGATTTTACTTCAATCACAGGAGTGTAACAATGCTATATTTTCACTCCCAGAAACGTAACAAGGTACTTTCCCTCACAAACAGAAACGTATTAGCAGAGGTTTTCACTCACCACAACAATGTAAAATCATGGTTTTCTTGAGAGTTTGTGAGAGGATATTGAGAGTGAACAGATAATGAAATTGGATCTCACATATATGAAAGGATAACACTAAAAGAAGAATGAAGTTTCTTTTCCCTTCATAATCTTTGACAACCTTTACCTTTTCCCTTTGACATTTACAAAAACATTTTTTACCTTTTTATGATTTTGAAAGAGAAATTTTACTCCTTCACATGGGATGAAAGAAGATAAACGTGATTTCAATCACTCTTCTTGACTTTGAAATGACCTTTTTAAACCTTTTGTGCAACTTGAAGGATGACATGCTAGCTTTTCCAAATGAGGTAAGAAGACATAAAAGAACTTTTTAAACCTTTTGACATGAAAGGTGACTCTTTGGCTCTTTAAATAAGATGAGAGGATAGAATTTAACCTCTTTTTCATTCCCTGACATTTGAAATGACCTTCTTAGGCTTTTAAAATGATATCTTGAGACAAATTTTCTCCTTTTCACGAGACAATGAGACTCCATTTGAAGACTTTTGAACTTTCACATTGGACATGAATTTTAACATAGATAAGATGTCTTTGAAGCTTGAAATGACACTCTTCTACATTTGACTAGGACAGTAGGTCAAAATGACCTCCCTTGGAGCTATAACAGTGGATGATGATTTTTTGATCCTTTTAAAGAGACAGTGAGACAATGAGACTATATTTCATGAAACAGTGAGAGAGAGAAGAAATGTTTGATGCTTTTTCTCAAAATTTGAGCCATATGAAACAATAGAGATGGCTTTATTTGAACTTCATAAATTTTTTCTCCTTCAATAGGGTTTTATGGATGAAGTGGAGGTCCACTGCCTTATTTTAGTGAAAATTTGGTGATTTTTCCTGTTGTGGACAATTTTTTCACCCCTAGAGACAGTCTAGAGTTGCCATAGACCAGTGCCTAGGACATCTTAATATAGCAAGGAGCTCATCATATAGCTTGGGTTGTCAATCCGAAAGCTCTCTTACTATCTCTTGTTGAACAAGGAAATTAGTTTAAATGGGACCAATCTCTCTCAGAAGTTGATACAAAGATAAGAATAGTGTAGGAACATCATGCAAAACTCCAATACAAAAGCATTAGACAGTTAAGAGACAACTTACTGTAAAGAGGGCCAGTTCAAATAATATGCCACAGAAATCAAATATCAGAAAGTGGATGTAGTGCAGAAACATGGAGAAGATACTAGTTAACATGAGACTGATACCCAGATACACAAAAGAATCACATATGGGCTTATCCAACTAAGAATCCATACATGACAATGGCGTTTTAAAAGCACCCTCCTCAAGCAACTAATATAGCAGAAAATATGGATAAGATGAACATGGAACATTATATCATGACTAGGCCTATTTAAAGCGCTTGACTAACCCCAGTATGGGCATCAACTAGGATGAATCCTTACTAAAGATTAGTGAGCCACTCGCATTCTAGATCATGATACAAGAAGATAAATAGCATGAAATGAGATATTATATTAACACACATGAGAAAATTACATACTGTGAGATACCAAAGACCAGAATCCTCATTACAGTTATAACTCCTCCTCACTGAGACCCTACGGGCTCTGAGCCCTCATACAGAAGTATTACAAAATGTATACAAAGCCTTTTCACTGCACAGTTTGCTGATAGAAATCTGGAACCCCTCTAATGTCTTATTTCTGGGTTTTTATAGAAAATATAGAGAATTCTCGAGAAGGAGGTAGATGGAGCACATTTAATGACTTAATTTGAACAAAATGGCGGAAAACATTCGCGCCCACTCTATGAATGACTAAATATAAATGACCGTACTTTACAATCTGCTTCTAGAAATAAATGCTAGGGGATGAAAATCTCCTTATAAGCAAGACATAAATAATAAAATATACAAATGCTATGTACTTGGCTGGAGGAGGAAAATCTGCTGCAATAAAACCTTGAGGTTGCTTGCAAGAATAAATGAACTGGGAAGAAGATCTCTTCAGAGACACGACATAAGAGAAAATCTTCATGAACCTTCTGTACTTTCCTGAGAAGAAAATCAGCTGAAATATAATCTGTAGGGTATGATTTTTAATGTATTGTACCCTCGGTTTGATCTAGAAAATCTCTGGTCCGATACCCTTGTCTTTAACACCAGATACGAGTTCATAATCTTCAATGAGGTTGTTTAAATATTTAATTCTTTGTTGTTGTTCTTTGCTGGAACATTTATATCCCCATACGCTAACCGGCATCTTTAAATTGTCCTTGGAGAGTTCGAAAGATTTTAAATCCTGCTCCTGCGATGGATGTCTTATCATGGCGGCTTTCAGGACCCTTCTTCATAATGACAGCTTCAATTGAATCGCCTTCTGAGATGCTCTATTGCTGCAGCCAAGACTGTGAATTAAAACATCTTTCCGTTTGTTGAAACCCTGCAAAATCCATCAATACATTAGAAAAACCAGGTACAAGTGTGATGGACGGGGAGGTGTCGACAATAATGGCGGTGAGGACATGGCTGAATGATAAGAACGTGCAGGGTGGCAGAGGAGATACGATGGGGGCTTTGACAAACAGACGGAACGCAGATTTTCCACGTAAAACAGTTTGAACGTGATGAATGAATAAAACGATAAATTATGAACGAAAACACATATATATACGGCAGGGGAAAATACCATGAACATGTAGGAATATGACACATGGGTGTATGAAGGACGGGTGGGAGGATGACGTGGCTGTGGGGTCAACAGGCGAATAGGAATGAGTTCTGGGCCGTCGGACTTTGAAAACAGATCAACGGATCGCAGGCGCCTGGGGCGACGTAATGGTGGGCCATGGGACACAACAGACACGGAATAACGCGCGAGTAGCTTCGGACGATATCCGCCATTGGATTGAGGTCGACAGATCCAACAGCGCGGGTGAATTCCGCTGCCCAGCCATTGACCAACCTTTAACGTGAGAAAAAGTGGTTTTGAATGCCATACTCAGGGACACGTGGCATGCGATTTGTGGAATCGCTGGCATTTGGTTGAAAACCGCCGGCTCGGTGGAGGTGGTGCGGAATTAATCGCTGGTTTTCTGCGGTGGGATACGGATGTAGGGGCCACCATTATTGCGTTGATTGCGGGCCGTAGATCTGCAATTGGATCGGACGGCTATGATTTGGCCCGGAAACATGAGGAGACAAGCTCTTTCTCGGTCAGGCGCGCGGTTCTTCCACTCAGGTCATATGGGAATTCAAGAAAAAGGTGCTGCGGCTGTGTGGGATAGGCCCGATATGTTTTATAAACGTGGATTTCAACCTTTGCACAATGTATTTTCGGGCGGAAAGAGTAACGGTAGACCGAACATGGAGGGCTTTGGCCGCGAAAGATGTTTTAAACAGACCCAAAAGAAACTGGTGGCCAAAATTTAAATAGGGGGGCTGATATGCACAACATCGGCTCCATCTGGGGACGATGTGTTCATCCTTGGACATGTCGAGAACACGCAGACCACTGAACATTTCTGTATGTACATCCTATTTTTCGATTCCTCTGCGTTTCTTCTAATAATTTTCCAGCATCCTTTCTTTATAAAAATAAAAGCTAAAACAACTTATATACAATATAATACAACAGGAATTCCCAGCCTGGATCAGAATTAAAAGTATGGCTTGAGGAATTGGCCATTCACAGGAGCATCTAACAAATCAACCTGCAAATTTTCTAAAATGAATGTATTGTTACCTCCTTGATTCACAATTTTGAATGGGCCAAACCACAACGGATCAAATTTAGCATGCTTGCCTTCTTCAGCCCTCCGGACATCCCATCTGAGAACCAGGTCTCCACTTTGAAATTTCCTATCTTTCGCATGCCGATCAAATACATCCTTCATTTTCTCCTGATATTCTATCAACTTCTGATTCACCTGGTTCCGTGTTTCCTCTAATTCGACCAATTGATTAATTCTTCTGACCATGTCATCTGGTTCTTCCTGGCTTTCCTGCATAAAACGTGCTACTGGCAACGCCAATTGCATAGGAAGCACAGCTGCTTGCCCATACAGCAACTCATAGGGAGATTTCCCTATTGCTCTCTTGCTGGTTATCCTATTCACCCATAGAGAAAATTTTAATTGGGAGTCCCAATTCTTCTGATTCTCATTTATTGTTTTCTTCAAGGCCCTCACCAGGGTTTTATTAGAAGACTCTGCTAAGCCATTTCCCTGTGGATAGTAAGCTGTGGAATGAGTCAATATGATGTTATACTGTTGGCAGAAATTTACAAATCTGGAAGAATTGAAAGCCTGTGCATTATCAGTTACAGTCCTAGCAGGACAGCCAAACCTGGATATGATATTTTCCTCCATAAACTTGATTATCACAGCATCTGTGGCATTTCTTGTAGGTATTGCTTCCACCCATTTTGTGAAATAATCTGTGGCTGTTAGTATCCATTTATATTGGCCACTTGATGGGGGATGTATTTCTCCTATGAAATCTAATCCCCATTTCTGAAATGGTTTATTTACATGAATAGGAATCAAGGGAAAAGCTGCTAATTTATGTCTTTCTGCGAATCTTTGGCACTTGTCACACGCTCTGACCCAAACAAAAGCATTTGTAAATAATTTTGGCCAGTAAAAGCCAACCTTCAGGATTTTATGAGCTGTAGCCCTCCAGCTGTAATGTCCTCCACATATTCCCTCATGAAATTCTGTCATTATATTCTCCACTTCATTTTCTGTGAGGCATAATAATAATATACCTGAAGGGTCCTTCCAATATAACCGTCCATTAGCAATTGTGTATTTCTGGAATTTCATTCTCACAGCCCTGTATTTTACCTTATCACAACTTGGAGGACAACTAAGTGTTAAAAGATATTCAACTATTTCTCTATACCAAGGACTAGTGAGGTATTTCATGTGTACCTTTTGAGTGGCCATCTCTAGTCCTTGCTGTTCTTCTCCTTTCTCAGATTCTTCATTTGCTATCATGGATAAATTAATGCCCAAGGCTTGATGATTTGATTCAGATAAAATATTAGCAAGTCCCTGTCCTTTAATCAGCTTGGTAGGCCTTATGTCTAGATCATACTCATGTATTTTTGCAATCCATCTTCCTCTTTTTCCTTCGCTATCCCCCTGAACAAGAATGTCTTTGATAGCTGCTGTGGGAACATATGCAATACTGTGAGATTGAAAAAAATAGGTTCTAAAGGCTTTGAGGGAATTTACCAGGGCATATGCCTGCTTCTCCAATACATTATATTTTAATTCAGCATCATGCAGCACTTGACTGAAGAAAGCTATAGGCTGCTCATATCCATCTTCATTTGTCTGCAACAAAACTCCAACTATTGTATGAGGCGAAGCAAATGAAAATATCATAAATGGCTTTTCATAATCTGGCCCAGCTAGCACGGGAGCTTCAGCAAATTCCTGTTTTATCCTGGTGAATGCATCTCTAGACTCCTGGGACCATCTTACTTCATTATCCTTTTTCAACATATCAGTTATATGCCTAACTATCTCAGCATAGTTAGGAATAAACCTTCTCAGAAAATTGATTCGACCTAAAAACACCTGCACTTCCTTCTTATTCCTAGGTAAAGGAATACTGTTTATTACTTCAACTCTCTTAGGGTCTATTTTCACACCATCTTTAGTTACAATGTGCCCTAAGAGTTTTCCCTCATCTAATGCAAATAGAGATTTTTGAGGATTGAGGGATAGGCCATACCTTCTGCATTTTTCAAAAGTTCTTCTTAAATTCTCAATATGATCAACATCATTCTTTGAAAACACTGTGATATCATCAAGATATACCACCAAAAACTTGTCCTGCTCTCCAACGAAGGCTATGTCCATTGCCCTCTGAAAAGTATCTCCGGCATTAATTAATCCAAATGGCATCCTGGCATACATAAATTTTCCCCATGGTGTGGTAAAAGCAGTCTTCTTTTGATCTTCTGGAAACACGGCTACCTGATTATAGCCAGAAAAACCATCCATCATTGACATTCTGGACGCTCCCACCACTTTATGCAGGATGTAGTCCATCTTAGGTAGTGGATAATTATCCTTTAGAGACGCTCTATTTAAATTCCTGAAATCCACACACAGCCTTATTTCTCTGTTTTTCTTCCGAACAGGAACAAGGTTTTCTACCCATTCTGAGTATCTCAATGGCACAATTATTTTTGCCTTCAGTAGCTTCTTGATTTATTTTTCAATAGAGGGAAGCAACAGAGGATTTATCTGTCTGAGCTTCTGCTTATAAGGCTTCGCGTCTTCCCTCAAAGGAATTTTATGTTGAATTATATTAACATCAAAAGTTTTTAGGTCCTGATAGGACCATGCAAATACATCTTTATAAGATTGAAACAACTTCAAATATTTTTCTTTGTATTCTTTTGGGACCCTTTTAGATAATTTTACAATTTTGGGATCAGCATAAGTACCCAGATTTAAATTTTCCACTTGATTTTCTTCTACCACTTTGTTTGGCTGCAATGGGATATCATCTTTGTTAAATAATCTTTCAAGAGGCACCAGACCTCTAGGTATAACATTTCCTTTCAGTTGCAACACTTTATTACCTGCTATCTTCTCTTCCCATCTATTTTCTGCAATATTTTCAGCTTCCTCTTCTTCCTCATAATCATCAATCTCCATATTAGAGAATTCTCCCACTGTCTCCATGAATCTCTTCATCTGTTCATCATCTTCAAATACCTGCCAGTGCTTAATATTATCCGGGATAGATGGCCTGTAACGTACCTCCACTTCGTATCTTAAAAGTGGATTCTGAGGAGGACAGAATGTACTGGCAGCTACAACAAGAGAATCTGCTATTCTGTTTTGCTCTCGGGGCATGAAATGTATGTTAAATGCTGAGAAGAAATTCTCCACCATGTCCCATACTTCGTTTCTGTAAGCTCTCAGCTGAGGATGCTTGGTTTGGCATTGATTTCTGATCTGCCTTACCACCAGTTCAGAGTCTCCCATGACTTTTAGACTTTGGATGCCCATGTTTCTAGCTATTTGCAGTCCCAATAAGAGTGCTTCATATTCGGCTACGTTATTGGTAGCCTCATATTCCAATTTAAAGGACAGTGGTACCCATTTTCCTGTAGGAGAGATTAATAACACTCCAGCTCCATTTCCTTCCCTTGAATTTGCCCCATCAAAATGCAAAGTCCAAATTCCTGATTCCTGGTCCTCTTTAGGCTGCTCACCTTTGATTTGACCAAAAAGGGGCTCATGAGCATAATTTTGATTTTCTTCTAACATCAAACATGAGAAGTCTCCCTCTTTGTTATAAACTGGGGAATTCTCTGAGCAGTCAGCTTTAGTTACCATTTTAACAAATCTAGTCTCCCTGTATAACCTCCTCTCCTGGCCTCCAAAGACTGGGACAGTGGCATATGTTAGATCCAATTTAATTGACCCACCAATTTTTGTACCCCAGGACCTTGACAGCAGCATGCCAAAGCGGGCTGGGATATCAGCAACCACAATGTCCATGACTACACTCTTTGCTGGAATTTGGGCCAAATTGACCACTAAATCTTTAATCATTCCCAAGCATTTAACTCTTTTAGAATCAAATGAATATAGGTCTTTGTATGGTCTTGTAATCTACAGTCCTAGTTGTTCCATGACAGACAGAGGCATAAGATTATGGGAAGCCCCAGAATCTAACATACAATTGTGTAACAGCAGGTCATGAATAACTAGAGACACATAAAAAGGAGGAGTAGAAGGGTCTATCTCCTCGACATGTGGGCCAAAGACTACCATGGGTCTTTCTTCTTGAAGGTTTAAACTATCAGGCACGATTGGTATTTCAGGAGGGAGCGTGAAGGAAGTGACTTGAGACTGATATACAGGCTGTTTTAATAGTTTGGTCAGGGGGACTGGAATCTTAATTTTCTCAAGCTCTTTTTGTAGATTGAAAGCAGGTGGGGGCTTTTCTATCACTATTTCTTTTGACTCTTTATTTTCAGCTGAAGATTTAATTTCTTTTGACATTGTCTCAGCATTAGGAGGACTGACTATTTTTGAAGAAGAAGGAATCTGATCATTAGGTTGCAAGGGATCATTTAGAGGACTCTTACCTTTTTCTATGTTTCTCTTTGCTGTCGATTCCTTCTGAGCGGGTGCTTCTTTCTGAGGTGGCTCCTCTTCTTGATCTTGAGTTCGGGTCCTTTTCCTTGAAGATTTGAGATCATATTTTACATTAAATTGTGCTTGCATGAAATCAGAAAATTGCTTACAATAATGATCAATCTCTGCTTCTTCCTCTTCTTCTTGCAATGGGAATTCCATATCATCATTATTTGAAAAAGCTAGATTTGAATCTTCTAATTGATAAGTGGCATCTTCAGTGGAGTCTTCTGCTGGACCTTCCAAGTACAATGGATGTGGTACTTGGTCTGGTTGCTCCTTTGCTTCTCTTGGCAATATCTGCAATGGTGGTCTTTTATACTGGGGATTGTATCCTCTGTTTGGAGCATTATAGAAATTCTTGGGGGCTGCATTTTTATCCTCCAACTCAAGCTTGACCATCTTCTTAATCATCTTGCTTATTTCATCCATTTTTTCTGAATCCTTATCTTGATTAGAGGTGGAAACCTCTTCTTTGCCTCTCCTCCTAGTATCTTGTTCAATTTTTCCCTTCAGTTTCCCAGTGGAGGTAAATTTTGCTTCCAGCTCCAGACCATCTGACTGAGCATCATCTAAAGTGGCAGGCTTTCTTTCTCTCAACGAGAACCCAAAGTCAAAATCAAAGGCAGCTATAAAAACTATCTTGGCAGCTGTTTCATGGGGCTTCATTTCAGGAGGCAGGCTCAAATATAACTTGTTGAATCTTTTAATAAACTCTGACACTCCTTCATTATGCTTCTTCTTCAAAGTATTAAATTCAGTAAGAGACTGACCATAATCTTTCTTTTCTCCCCACTTCCTGAGGAAAGTATTCTCCATCTCGTCCCAGGTGGTCACAGAACGATTTCCCAATGTCTTGAACCATTTTCTGGCTTCACCTTCCAAAGATTGCACAAACAATCTTAAGACCACATCCAAATGTTCAACATTTGAGTTTTCTGCAAAAGATCAGAAAGTCTCAAGATGTTTCTGAGCATCAATTTCATTTTCACCATTGAATCTTGGCAGAATCTTCAAATAATCCTGTGGCATATCATTTAGCACTTGGGGTAAGGCCAGTGGAGCATATTTGTTCAATAAAAAAGCAGGAACATTAGCCATTTGAGGAGGTGGGGGTTGTGCAACAGGCTGAGATACGAATGAAGGAAGAGGAGTAGGAGGAAGTGGAGTATGAATAACAATGGGAATATATTGTATGGAAGCCTGAGGCGTAGCTGGGAATAATTCACAGTTAACAACAGCTACTTCGGTAACTTCTTTAATTTCCTCAGCCTCGGGAGTAGGATGAGAATCTTCTTCAATCCAGGCACTTCCTCTACGTGGAGTTTCTGAGTAAAACTCAGGATTTTCCTTGGTAGAATCGGGATGTTCTATTCTGATTTCTTGAGAAGAAGAGGGCGGATAATCTTCAACGGAATATTCAAGGTTTTCAGCACGAACTGATTTCCTCTCCTTCCAAAATTTTTTGTGAATGATCTTCTCTGGGTCAGACACGTAAGGTGTCTTTGACTGAGATGTATCTGACCTCAAATGTGGCTTACGAGGAGCCAGGACTACCAATAAATTTATCAAATAAAGAACAGTGGAGTCGCCAAGGTGAGAGATACGCAACTCTTCAACTCTCTGTGCTCACCTGATTAGAGAGTGAATACAATTTGTCGAGGCCCAGGGAAACTGATATTCTCAAATTCGATCCCCGGCAACGGCGCCAGAAAGATGTTGTGGACAATTTTGTCACCCCTAGAGACAGTCTAGAGTTGCCATAGACCAGTGCCTAGGACATCTTAATATAGCAAGGAGCTCATCATATAGCTTGGGTTGTCAATCCGAAAGCTCTCTTACTATCTCTTGTTGAACAAGGAAATTAGTTTAAATGGGACCAATATCTCTCAGAAGATGATACAAAGATAAGAATAGTGTAGGAACATCATGCAAAACTCCAATACAAAAGCATCAGACAGTTAAGAGACAACTTACTGTAAAGAGGGCCAGTTCAAATAATATGCCACAGAAATCAAATATCAGAAAGTGGATGTAGTGCAGAAACATGGAGAAGATACTAGTTAACATGAGACTGATACCCAGATACACAACAGAATCACATATGGGCTTATCCAACTAAGAATCCATACATGACAATGGTGTTTTAAAAGCACCCTCCTCAAGTAACTAATATAGCAGAAAATATGGATAAGATGAACATGGAACAATATATCATGACTAGGCCTATTTAAAGCGCTTGACTAACCCCAGTATGGGCATCAACTAGGATGAATCCTTACTCAAGATTAGTGAGCCACTCGCATTCTAGAGCATGATACCAAAAGATAAATAGCATGAAATGAGATATTGTATTAACACATAAGAGAAAATTACATACTGTGAGATACCAAAGACCAGAATCCTCATTACAGTTATAACTCCTCCTCACTGAGACCCTACGGGCTCTGAACCTTCATACAGAAGTGCTACAAAATGTATACAAAAGCCTTTTCACTGCACAGTTTGCTGATAGAAATCTGGAACCCCTCTAATGTCTTATTTCTGGGTCTTTATAGAAAAGATAGAGAATTCTAGAGAAGGAGGTACGTGGAGCACATTTAATGACTTAATTTGAACAAAATGGCGGAAAACATTCGTGCCCACACTGTGAAAGACTAAATATAAATGACTTTACTTTACAATCTGCCTTTAGAAATGAATGCTGGGGGATGAAAATCTCCTTATAAACAAGACACAAATAATAAAATATACAAATGCTATGTACTTGGCTGGAGGAGGAAAATCTGTTGCGATAAAGCCTTGAGGTTGCTTGCAAGAATAAATGAACTGGGAAGAAGATCTCTTCAGAGACACGGCATAAGAGAAAATCTTCATGAACCTTCTGTACTTTCCTGAGAAGAAAATCAGCTGAAATATAATCTGTAGGGTATGATTTTTAATGTATTGTACCCTCGGATTGATCTAGAAAATATTTGGTCCGATATCCTTGTCTTTTAACACCAGATACGAGCTCATAATCTTCAATGAGGTTGTTGAAATCTTTAATTCTTTGCTGTTGTTCTTTGCTGGAACATTTATATCCCCATACGCTAACCGACATCTTTAAATTTTCCTTGGAGAGTTCGAAAGATTTTAAATCCTGCTCCTGCGATGGATGTCTTATCATGGCGGCTTTCAGGACCCTTCTTCATAATGATAGCTTCAATTGAATCACCTTCTGAGATGCTCTATTGCTGCAGCCAAGACTGTGAATTAAAACATCTTTCCGTTTGTTGAAACCCTGCAAAATCCACCAATACATTATAAAAACCAGGTACAAGTGTGATGGACGGGGAGGTGTCGAAAATAATGGCGGTGAGGACATGGATGAATGATAAGAACGTGCAGGGTGGTGGAGGAGATACGATGGGGGCTTTGACAAACAGAGGGAACACAGATTTTCCACGTAAAACAGTTTGAACGTGATGACTGAATAAAACGATGAATTATGAACGAAAAAAAAAATATATACGGCAGGGGAAAATACCATGGACATGCAGGAATATGACACATGGGTGTAAGAAGGACAGGTGGGAGGATGACGTGGCTGTGGGGTCAACAGGCAGAGAGGAATGAGTTTTGCGCCGTCGGACTTTGAGAACAGATCAATGGATCGCAGGCACCTGGGGCGACGTAATGGTGGGCCACGGGACACAACAGACACGGAATAACGCGCGAATAGCTTCGGAGGATATCCACCGTTGGATTGAGGTTGACAGATCCAACGGCGTGGGTGAATTCTGCTGCCCGGCCATTGACCAACCTTTAACGCACGAAAAAGTGGTTTTGAATGCCGTACTCAGGGACACGCGGCATGCGATTTGTGGAATCGCTGGCATTTGGTTGAAAACTGCCGGCTCGGTGGAGGTGGTGCGGAATTAACCGCTGGTTTTTTGCGGTGGGATACAGACGTGGGGGCCACCATTATTGTGTTGATTGCGGGCCGTAGATCTGCAATTGGATCGGACGGCTATGATTTGGCCCGGAAACATGAGGCAACAAGCTCTTTCTCGGTCAGGCGCGCAGTTCTTCCACTCAGGTCATATGGGAATTCAAGCAAAAGGTGCTGCGGCTGTGTGGGCTAGTCCCGATATGTTTTATAAATGTGGATTTCAACCTTTGCACAGTGTATTTTCGGGCGGAAAGAGTAACGGTAGACCGAACATGGAGGGCTTTGGCCGCGAAAGATGTTTTAAATAGACCCAAAAGAAACTGGTGGCCAAAATTTAAATAGGGGGGCTGATATGCACAACATTTCCAAAGGCAGGGTTGAAGCTAGACTTGACCTAAATGAAATGAAATGATATAACCCTAGACATATTGAATGATGATGATGGATATGGTGAAATTGAAACTAATGATGGTAATTACCTTGAAAATGATGATGATAAATGAAATGAAGGAGAAACATACATGGTTTAGCCTTTCTTCAGTGACCAAAATTATTTCTGAGAACTGGTTCGAAAAAGATTTTTTTTTTACCTATGACCTAATGGAAAATAACTGAAAGAGTCATTTGATCACTGACATACCTAGGCTACCATTGGATCCAGCTGGGGTTGGAAGCTCCTTAAGGAGGTGTCAAGAACACAATAGATCAGGTAGCCTTACCATTTGTTGATGGAGTCAAACTGGACTTTGAAAAACTTGAACAAACTGGAAAATTTGACAAAAAACAACTGACTTAACTCTGACTTGACAATTGATTGAAAGTTTTTAAATTTTAAAAGAAAACATGAGATGTTTGTAGAAGTCTCATGGCCTTCTCCTTGAGCTTTAAACTTCCACATCAACTTCTATATTTTCCGAGACATCAAATTTAAAATGATATGTACAATGACAATGAACTTCTTCTTCAATGATCAAGTTATATAGTGTTTGAGGAATCTACTATTAGCACTCTATAATTTAGAAGTTTTCCAAGAATAAACTATAAAGCAAAACATCAAACCCCTTTGGAGTCCAACCTTCCTAGATTCAGAGAGGGCTCTCTCTGTTTTTATGATTTAACTTGATGATTATAAGTGCTGATATTAGGCTAGTTATAGAAATGAGGGTTGTTTGTTTGATTGATTGGGTGGTTGGAAAACATGGATGCATGGACTATCCCATTAGGCTATGAAGCCAAAAGGCTAGAATGGCACATCAACATCAAGAGCATCACAAGGCAAGCTAACTGCGCTAAATGGATCTTAAGATAATTATGAATTAAGAGGTGAAGGAAAGAGTGAGGTTTAGTAGTGAATAAAGAGCAGTCAAGAATTATTTAATCAAACTTCGGTAGAAAAAATTCAGATTGTTAATGTAAACATAACTAAGGTGCTCCAACAACAAATCTTAATCTAAAATTTCTGATTTACAATTAGATGAACAGATGAACAGAGAAAACAACATAAACATTTAAACAGAGAAGTATCACATCACCATTTTTACACAGCTCAAGAATCCTGTAAACGGTCTTTGATTATTGATGTCCAGCTCCAAAATTATAGTGCTCCAATATAGTAGTTCTTACAATCTAGGGGCTAGAAATATCCAACCCTTGATAATGAAAATTCTAGCAATATTTAACTAACAACTAAGTTGGTTGCCCTAATCTACTTTGGAAAACTTCATTAATTACAAACAAACTGAAATTAGACAAGTGTGGCCATGCAAGGCCTGATTCATACATCACTGACAACATTCGCCTTATGGAATTAATTATGGGCAACTCTTCGTAGATCTAAATGCTTCAATGGCTCCTCGAAAGATCAAACAATAAGCTTTGGAGGTGGCTGTGATGGTTTCGAAGAGGAAACCAATGGGGGCTCTAACATCTGGCTTTTTTTTATAGAAAACATGCATTGAGTAATCAAATTTATGTAGTGTTGGTTACTTTCATTTATTGATGCTGGTGCTGAAGTTTTTTGTTGCCTTTTTAGTCTCTATTGTTATATGGTAACAATTCTGTGTGCGTGCCCTTTGCTCTTGTAGTTACAAAATAATCTTCTTTGCCGCTAAACCTTTGCCCAACTTGACCTCTAGCATTTATTTGCTACTCGAGCCCTTCTGGCCACATTTCCCCCTCTTTCAAATGAAATAGCATAAAAAACCACTTACCCAGGCTTGACATATTATAAATTTCGTCTTGGATCCACATCGCATCCGTGCACTTCGCACAACACAAGAGTTAACATTTACCCTTCGTGCTTATCCTTTAAGTTTTGCTATTTGTGATTTGTGATCTAGTCCCACCACATCGCATATCGCACTCCGACAATTATAACATTTAACTCCTACAGTCATTTATTAAAACTTGCAATTTGCAATCGGGCCCCATTGTGGCATCACATATCGTACTTTGCAGTTTTAACATTTTACCTTCGCAACTTATCTTTTAGGTTTTGCAATTTGCGATTACAATCGGGTCCCACCGTGGCATCGCATATCGCACTTCACTAAATTTAACCTTTACCTCCTGTGCCCATCCTTTAAACACTACGATTTGTAATTGCGATTGGGAAGCGGACCACACCATAAAATTTCTAAGCGGACAATTGATTTTAGTTAAGAAATGGAAAAGGTTTCCCAAACCATGATATGAAGGGTTTCAAAAGCATTCGAAGTGTGTATGAGGATAATATGGGTCCCACCAGTCCTGCAGATTTCCCTTCGGCGACTATAACATTTACCCTTGGGCGCTTATCCTTTGAATCTTGCGATGTGTGATTGCAAAGAGAGGTAGAGGTTTCAAACTTCGGATATAAAGAAAGTAAGGTGTTTATGGCGGTTTATGTGACACACACACACACACAGATATATATATCAAACAGCTAGCTATGGGGCTAGAGCTATGAATAAGGCAAGTTTGAGTGAGAGAATGATATGGCTGCTAGTAGGTGGGCAGAGCTATAACCATGGAATTTCAGACTTTAATATAAAAGGGTTTATAGAGAAATAGGTCTCAAATGTTATGCATGTGGATTTTGGGGTTTGAATGGGATTCAGATCATTTCAAAATATGGAGGAAATGAGGGGGCAAAGAGGGTGAGCGAAATGGAATGAGGGAAAAAATGAAATTTGATTCCCATCACACCTTATTAGCAACACTTACTTACTTCTACTAATCAAAAAGGAAAATTTATTCCTTTTAATCTCTTTAAGCTCTTTGCAGTAAATATTTCCCTTTCTTTCTCTGAAAATAAATGATAGCCATGGAATATTGTTTTCAGTAAAACAACATAAGCAATACTCAGTCACCTTGTGATACTATAAATTACAGGACTCTAACAGTGGCTCCACCTGGGGATGGAAGCTCCTTCATGAGGTGTCAATAACATCGTAGACTAGTGGCCTGATCCATTGGGCTGATCCCAACCCTGCAACCTGATCTGCTGCAACTTCTGTAGCTGCAACCTTCAAACTGAAGTCAACGCCTTCTGCAAGCTGATGTCTGAAACACACTTGATCCTGAGACTGAAAAGCAACCTTAAACTAAAAACTAGAAAAATGCTCAAAGTACTGAGAGCTCACTTGCACACCTACCTACCCTATCTATGATTATAATCATTTCTCTTTCTTTTAGGGTGCATTTAGACTTGCATACCCTGACATCATTTTTCTTTTGAATCTCTAACCTATCCCCTGTCCCTTATTTCTCCTATTCATTCAGATTAGGCTGTTGAACCAATGTCATTTTCTACCTACCAACTGATAAGCCAAGATTAAATGGTTTGGAAAATCTTCATTTTCTAACCTATCAGTAGAAAATTCAAAATTTAAAATTTGTAAAATCATGCTTAAGATGTATGGCTGCAATTTTATTTCTTTTCAATAGTAGTGGCACTTTGATTTGCAACACTTTCAGAAAAAATTATATACATCTTCTTCTTCTATTTATTTATTTTAACTTATCAGACTAGGCTTATGGCCTTCACTCTGTGCTTCAACCTTGTCCAATTGATTATTGAAAATTTTAAGACTATGGTATTTACAATGATGAAAGTTTAATATGACTATTTTAACAAAAATAATGTTTCAGCATCCTGCCATTGACATGACCTCCAAATAGCTCTGTTCCATCCATCTCTTGCAAGAAAAATGCATTATCTCCTTTGAGAGAATGAATAATGTATGGGAATTTCCACAAGTTGTCAAACTTGCCATGCTTACCTTTGTATTCTCTTCTAGAATCCCATTTCAACACTTTATCTCCAATATTGAAATCATTTTCTTTGTTCCTTTTGTCAAAAATATTCTTCATATTCTCTTGCACCACCTGAGTTCTGTTGTACACTTCTTCTTTAGACAGCTGCAGTTGAATGGTCTAGATTATTCTTATTTGCACATCATTTTATTTAGCTTGCACTTCTTGAATGAGATTTAGGGCTGGCACTCCTAGGGATGTTGGGAAAACTGCATCCATTCCATGGACTAACTGGTATGGTGACATGCCAATTGATTTCTTGGTTGTTAGTTTGTCAGCCCACAATACATGTACCGGTTTGTTATACCAATATTTCTTATTATCTTCCAGCAACTTTTTGATGATATTGACTAGGCTCTTGTTGGAGGACTCAACTAATCCATTACCTTGAGGGTAATAATATGTTGAATTACCCAAATAAATGTGATATCTATGGCAAAAGTCTATCAAATTATCGGACTTAAAAGGAGAAACATTATCTGTGATTATTTTCCTAGGACAACCAAATCTGGATAGGATGTTGGCTTCAAGGAATTTGATAATCACTGAGTCAATAGCAGTTCTAGAAGGGATGACCTCTATCCATTTGGTAAAATATTCTGTAGTAGTGAGGATCCATTTATGCTTGCTAGAGGAGGAAGGGTGGATTTATCCAATGAATTCTAAACCCCATTTCTGGAAAGGAGCTTCAATAGAGATAGGCTGTAAAGGAAGAGGCAAAAAATGTCTTCTTCCCTCAAAGATTTGGCATTTATGACAGGTGGCTACCATTTTGTGGGTGTCTGGGAAAAGGGTAGGCCAATAGAAACCAGCTCTAAGGATCTTATTAGTAGTGTTTTTCCAGTAGAGATGACCTCCACAATCCCCTTCATGGAATTCTTTTGTAACCCTATCTGCATATTCTTGAAGCAAACATTTAAGCAATATGCCTCCAGAATCTTTCCACTACAAAACATTTTCTAGGATGGATAATTTTACAGCCTTTAATTTCAAGACTCTAGCTTTTGTTTTGGACAAACTAGGAGGAGCATTTAAATAAAATAGAACATATAGTATATTTTCATACCGGGGGGAATTTAGGAATGCTTCCTCAATAGGTGGAGTTGCTAGCTCCTCTTGTTCATCCAGTGAATGAATCATGTTAATGTCTAGTGCTTGAAAATTTGTTTCAGCCATAAACTTGGCTAATCCTTGTCCCTTGATCAGTTTGGTGGGCCTGATCTCTAAATCATACTTCAAGATGAAAACAATCCACTTGCCTCTTTTTCCATTAGGATCTTGTGTTAGGATGTCTTTGACAAATTTTTTGGGCACAAATGCAATGATGTGTGAATGCATAATATAAACTCTAAAATAATTTAGTGCTTTGATCAAGGCAAAAGCCTACTTCTCCATGATATTGTACTTAAACAGTTCATCTCTTAAATCTTGGCTGAAAAATGCTATGGGCTACTCTTGTCCATCCTTATTTTTCTGCAACAACACAGTAGCAATCATGTGCTTTGAGGTGAAGGAGAAAATGATGAAATCCTTGGTGAAACCAGGGTTGAGGAGGACACGTGTTGTAGTAAGTGCCTACTTTACCATGTCGAAGGAATTCTTAGCCTCTCTGGTCCATTTGAATCCTGAATCTCTTTTTAGTATGTTGGTGATATTCCTTAGGAGTTCAGCAACGTTTGGTATAAACCTCCTCAAAAAATTTATCTTTCCAATGAAGGATTGCAGTTCTTTGATATTTCTAGGATGGATGATTTGTAGAATGCCCTCAATCTTGCTGGGGTCAATATTGACCCCTTCTTCAGATATGATGTGGCCAAGAAGCTTTATTTATTCAAGACCAAATAATGGTTTCTTAGGGTTCAAAGATAGACTAAATCTTCTGCATTTTAAAAAAAAACTTCTCAAATGAGCCAAATGTTCTTCATTAGTTTTTGAATATACTGTAATATCATCAAGATATATCACAATGAAAAGACCAATTTCTTCTGGAAAGAAATATCCATTGCTCTTTGAAAATTTTCACCAACATTTATTAATCCGAAGGGAATTTTTACATACATGAAGGTTCCCCAAGGAGTAGTGAATGTTGTCTTGTGTTGATCATCTAGATGTACCATCACTTGATTGTATCCTGAAAAGCCATCTAGCAAAGAGATTATTTTGGAGCCCAATACCTTTTGTAATATGTGGTTCATCTTTAGTAAAGGGTAGTTGTCCTTAAGAGATGCCTTCTTCAGATTTATGAAGTCAATGCAAAGTTTGATCTTGCCTGTCTTCTTTCTTACCGGTACAATATTGGAAACCCATTTGGATTATCTGATTGGGACTATTATCTTGGCATCATACATCTTCTTGATCTTCTTCTTCACCAGAGGCATTTGGATAGGATTTATCCTGCGCAGTTTTTGTTTGAAAGGCTTCTGGTTCTCCTTGAGTGGAATTTTGTGCTGGATAATATTTGTATCATAAGCTTTCAGGTCTTCATAACTCTAGGAAAAAACATTAATAAACTCTTTGAACGGAGCGATGTATTTATGTTTTATGGTTGATGGTAGTGTTTTTGACAACTTTACCATCTTGGGCTTCTGCTCACTGCCTAGATTTCATTCTTCGATACTTGCTTCTGTAGTTTCCATTTTTGGTTTCTTAGCCACATCATTGAAATAAAATAGTTCCTCTAGAGGGACAAGTCCTCTAGGCAGGGTGTTGTCTCTGAATTCTAGTACTTAAAATTTTTCCTGTTCTAGATCTTCATGCACCTCTATCCTATGCTTATCTTCATTTGCTAAAAAATTAACATCAGAATGGTGAGGGGGCTCCTCCCTACACATTTTCTCTCTAGTGGAATAGTCTTCTTCACAGTCTCAATCCAAATTGGAATATTCAAACACACCCTTAGATTGCAGGAAATTTTCAATCTGTTTGTCATCTTCAAAGACTTTCCAATATCTCATATTGTTAGGGATTGATGGTCGGTGTTTAACCTAAACTGTATACTGTTTTTTGGGATGAGGCAATTGACAAGTGATGGCTGAAAATGCTAACCCATTAGCTAGGATATTTTGATTCCTTGGAACGAAAACAAGGTTATATTCTTTAAATTTTTTCAGGATGTCAAGAGCAACATTCCTGTATGCTCTCAGCCTGGGATGCTTAGCTAAATATTCTCCCATGATTTGTTTAATGACCATCTTAGAATACCCATGAACAAAGATTCTCTTGGCTCCTAGTTTCTTCAGCAGTTGTAAACCCAAAAGTAGTGCCTTGTATTCTGCTATATTGTTGGTACACAAAAATTTTAGCTTGTAAGAATTCCATTTTGCGTATTTATTTTCAGTATTTGATACCCACACACCTGCTCCTGATCCAGATTTTCCACACGAACCATCAAAACTCATGTTCCAAAAAGGTTCATTTTTAGACTTGTGTTGCAAAATTTCCATTTGGTATGACTGTTCTTTATTATGGTCTTCTTCTCTTTCAATTACTTGCTCATTAATATTTACATCATTGTAAAGAATAAATGAATCAAGATTAGAGTGGAAAAAATACAGGGGGTAGTTATGAGGCTTTTCCTAACAGCTCACCATGTATTTCATTAGAGTCTCCCTATACAGTCTCCTTTGTTGGCCAAAAACTGGTATGGTAGCATAATTCATATCCATTTGGAGAGTTCTTGAAATCTTGGCTCCCCATGTACGTGATAAAAGAATACAATATTTGGGAGGGATGTCAGCCACCACTATGTCCATCATTAGACTCTTGGCCGGTATTTGGGCTAATGTAATGCAGAGATATTTGATGAGGCCCAGACATTTAACTTTGCTGGAGTCAAATGAGTACAGATATTTTTAGGGTCTAGTTATCTCTAGGCCAAGTTTCTCCATAACTGCCTTTGACATGAGATTATGATATGATCCTGAGTCTATCATGGAATTATGGAGAATTTTATCATGAATTTTCAAACTGAGATAAAATGGAGGAACACCTCCCTCCTGGAATTTACCCTCTACTTCTGGCCCAAACAAAAGTTCAGGTTTGTCATCATTTAGATTGACAATATCAGTGATTTCTCCCGTGTTCAGTAATTTTAGGATTTGGGACCTATATACATCTTGGTTTACCAATTAAGTGAGAGGGACAAAGATTTTTGTTTTGGCAATTTCATTCTCAATGCTGAACGGTGTCTGTGTCTTTGGCAGATTTGAATCATTCTTCTCAAGCACTATTTTTGTAGCAATCTCAAATTGTTGACTTGTATTAGGGATATCAACTAGAATATTTTTGCTAGGTCTTATTGCTGATCTACTAGTGCTTCTTTCTAGATCATTATTCCCAGCTATTTTAGCAATTTTCTTTGAACACTCTGCTATTTTCTTGGGGTCAGCTTCAGGGACCTTCGTAGTAAAGTTTTCATAATTATTTCTCTTGGGAATATCCAAAGTTTTCTTGCTTTGGAGATTATATTGGCTATGCACCTCCATGATGGCATTCTTGAATCAATGCTTATAATCTTAAAACTCTTCAAATTCAACTTCAGTTTGAGTCGGAGAAAATAAGTCTTGTTCTTCTTTAGTGAGGAAAAAAGTATCTTCATTATTAATTCCCATCAGATTAATTTGACTTTATTCTAGTTCTTCAACCACCCCATCATCCTCATCAGCATAATTTTATTGGAATGGAGGCCTAATTTTTTGTTTAGGCCCTCTCTATTCTCTCTGTCTTATTCGAGGGGGGTTTCTTCTAAATTTTTGGTTTCTATTTTGAGGAGTCGGCTAATTTTCCCTAGGGACACCTCTCTTAGTCAAGTTGATCCTCTCCATCATTCTCTCCATGGTTCTCACCAGGCTATCAATATTAGCATTGGAGGTGGAGGTTGCAAGCTCTTCCCTAATAGTGACTCTCTTCTCACTTCTCATTCTAGCCCTTTTCGCAATCAAGTTTTCTTCCACACTTACTGCACCCCTCTGCATGTCTTCCAATGTGGCTGGATCTTTTTCTCTTAGTTGATAAGCCATCTTTGGGTCGAAATGATCTGAAAATTTCATTAGGGCTAAGCCTTGTGGGTGTTTCATGTGAGGAGGGAGGGAATTGTATATACTGTTGAATTTGGTGCAGTAATCTTGGACACTCTCTCCAACATTTCTCTTTATGTTTTCATATTCTGACAAGATTTGGAGAGGATTTTCTTAACTTCTCATTTATTTATGAATAGATGGTGAAGGTAAGGGTGGTCATGGATACTGTTATTGCCTAATTCTACCTCAGGCTGAAGGAAGGAAGAGTTCAGGGTAACATCAAACCATGCTCAGTCTGGTAGCTAGCCCTACCAGAACAGTAGAGGGCTCTCTCCGGGTCAATCTCGGAAAAATGTATCAATGGGGCTTGATATGACTGAAATAAAAGCTAATTTTAGGCTAGGTATATAGATGAAAATATTTGATTTGATTTTGGGGGTTTTTGTTGGAAAAAAGGGAAAGGCAGTTTTGGGTGCGGGGATAAGGCCCAGTTTTCGTAGAGTTCTGATTGGGGCAGGGTAAGCAATGGTTTTTATGCTTTGAAATGAAAGGATGGATGGTTTAGACCACTGAGGAGCTGAAGAGGGCAAGAGATCTCAAGGATCCTCTCCAAACAGATGAAAACATGTAAAATTAAACAATTTCCAAGGCAGAGTAAAGCAAGCTACTGAATTCCACCTTTAACACTGATTTTTTTAATCTAAGAAGAACAGAGAAGGGAAATGATACACATAAAAATCAGTGAACTTACAAATACATATAGAATAAACACCATCAAAACACAGAGCCACAAGGATCCCAAAAAGTGCTGCAAAACCTTGGTCTTTCCTTTGCCAAAAATGTAGAAGTGTATGTACAATGAAGTGCCAAACAATTCCCAAGTATCCAACCCTGAAAATGACTGAGAAATTACATGATATAGACAAGCCTAACCCATTCCCATGCCTCTAGGGCTCGAGCTCATCATTCTAGGAGCTGTTTCAACCATATCTAAACTAGGAACTGAAAAATAGGCCAAGAAACAACTTCCCTCTATATGCTAGGAAACTGATTCATTCACTCACATTTCACCTTTTGGTGAATGAATCTTATAGAACAAGTAAAAATGTGCCAAATTTACATCATGGTCATGAAGTTACATCAAGGTACATAAAAAATTACATGAAAAATTGAAACTGGCCAAAACTAGGCGAAATTCTGAGCTGCTGAGTGAAAAATAGGCCAAAATTCTCTATGCGCCGCGCCCAAAATCTCTATGCGTAGCAAAAATTTGGAGCTGATTTTGAGGCCCTTCCCGAAGCCCAAATTGAGCTCATGATAGCTCGTTGGAAATCCATACCTGTCTACTTTCCAACCCAAGTGGAATTTCTAGATTTGGATGTCATTTTCCCCTCCAAAACTTCAATCGCCCAAGACTGGTTCATGTGTGTGCAAAAAGTGGCAGAAAGGCCATTTTCAAGGTGTTTTTGACCCTTTAGGCAACCTATAACTTGATGAAATCCTTAGGCCATTCCTAAGAATGAATAACCTTTCATAAAAAATCCAAAAATATCAAGTTTTCCTCCAGAAGATCTCCCAATCGTAAGCGCGTGCAAGGTGGCGCTACGTGTCGGGCAGGAAAATCTGTTTTGTGACCAAAAAATTCAAAAATGATAAAATTTTCTCCAAATTCCTTGAAATTTGGGCTGAAGGTCCCTCATCAAGTACTATGCTCAGCCAAAGAAGCTTTGGCCAAGATTATGTCTTTTCATGCCTCCTCGATGCCTTCTTCATCTATGTTGCCTGAGGTGAATACAAAGAGTTTGGTGTCTTTGTCCTGATTGCCAAATGTGTCAAAGTCAATATGGGACTGTGGGAAATAGGGCAGCGAGGATAATTGGGTTTAATCAAGTGAGATTTGATAATGTAGGGATAAGGGACAGTCACTTGATTGTTTGGGAACTTGGGGTTTGTGAATTTTTCACAAATGAAATGGGAAAGGGAGAGTGATAGGAAATGAAGTAGTTTTAGGGATAGGGATAGTGGGGCTTAGGAATGAGTGACTTGGGATAGGAGGGAATAGGGGAGGACTGTAATGGTAAAATTAACAATGATGGCAGAGGGACCATAGGTGGAGAATAGAGTTAGAGTACTTGGCACCCAAAATCAATTTCAAACACCAATTATAAAACCCTAAGAAGCAGTTTTTGACCAAACGAGAGGGTTTATGATTTGGCATCCAAAATCTTATAATCCACTTCAATCAACACCAAACGTGTTAATGGAAATTTCATAAACTTACTTGGAGTGAGGAAAAATGAGTCGATTTGAATTTTTGTGGAGGAAAGTTGAAAATTTCCCTTGTCGGTCCTGTGCGCCGCGCGCACAACCTAGTGCACCGCGCGCACAACCTAGTGCACCGCGCACGTTCCAAATTGCACTGTGCTCAGCGGCCCTATGCGCCGTACACTTTATATGCGCCGCGACCACCTCCCAACGCGCCGTGACTCTGAACTTCACCACAGTTTTCCTTCCAAGACTGGCTTTTGCTTCCTCCATGATTTTCTCTTGGGTCTTTGATAACTCTTGGTATGAAAATGATTTATGAAGACTCAAAAATATCTTTTATGGCATGGGTTTTTATTTTTGATTTGAAATAACTCACTTGCTAGTGTTGCATACTTCGACACTTTTCACACAACTCTGTTTTTCTTGTCTCCTTTGATTTTCGAACTGACGATGAATCTCCTTGTCTGTCTTTGCAGGGATAGCTGGCATGGTGTTTGGCAAAGGTGACCAGGGCTATGCCTGAAATGATTCACAACTGAATTTTTTTTGAGAATTACATTATATTTATTACAAAAGATGAAATTGACGATTTTTCTTCAAAACAGAGTTTTGAAGAAAAATCACGATCAATCATTATAACGATGAAATTTTGTGATGAAAACTTATTTTGAGCCTCCCTCATGTGCCTGCTGGCATTATTGGACACTTTGAAGACAAAATTTGCAAAACTCTAGACCTAATGACTGAAATGACTCTTTGCTGACCAAGAGACCAAAACAGGACTATGAATGACTTTAAAATTCATTTTGATGAATAGAATGGGACCAGCAGGTACAAGAAATGAGGAACATGAGTAAAAATCCCCCCTACCGTCAGAAAATCCATGCCCCTAATGGAATGCAGATGACTGAACTGAATGAGACACCTAAAATGAAATGCACAAAAGATATTTGATCTCTGACGGAGGGATGATAATACCGACTCTAACAGATACTATTAGGGGTCAAGCCTTTGAACCATTTTTTTACTTCTCCCCCTAAAATTTGAGCAAACATTCTCATTTGGATAGTTTCATCCTCTATCTCTTGGTAGTCAAAAGCATCATTCATTTTGTCCACATGTTGTTGAGTAGTTTCAGGACTAGTTCCATCAAAATGTGGGATTTTGGATTGATAATCCTGGGGCATAGGCACCATAGGTTGTGGTAGAACTAATGGAGCACACCAGGCTACCACGATTGGTGGTGGGGGAACCCAAGGAGGGTTGATAAGAGGAGGGTTTACCAAGGGAGGTGGAGGGTTAAATGGAGGAAGGTGGACAATGGGTGTATGAGTGGAGGTTTGGGCACTCTGGTGGGAAATTTTAAAGGTAAAGGTAGGAGCTGAAGCTACACTTGAGTAATTTAGTTGAGGATTAGAAAACTTGGAAAGAATAGAAGGAGCTACTGCAGTCAAAGCGGATAATTCTATAGACTACTGAAGATAAGCATCATCAATAGCTGAGGTGAGCTCTGTTACCAGACCTTGAAGGGAGTCAAAGTGTTGGAGAAGCTAAAAATCAGTTTGATTGGAGGTAGAGGCTTCCCTAAATGGTCTTTTCTATAACATGGATGGATAACAAACTGCCTGGTCTATCCAATTTTGATATTTAGTTCTGAACAAGCTTTTATCAAAGTTTAAGTCGAATTGGATATCTTGCAAGGTTGCAAGGTTTTCAGGGAGGGAAATTGCTTTGTGAAGAGGCTTGCTAATAGTTGGATTCTCAGATCTGAGAGTTTTTCTTAGGATTCTCTCTATATTTTCAACTATTGCAGGGGGATTTGGGTTAGGATGGGATCCGGTAAAGATTCTTCTGGAAGCCAGAATTAAGACCCAAGGCACAAATAGGCTGAATATTTTTTCAAAAACCAATTTGTAGCAATTTCTTAAAACACACAGTATTTCGACTAGGGTTTCTGAGTTCTGATGAAATACTAAGCTTCTCAATAATTCCCTAGTATGGTCGCCATTATGTTAGCACTCTATAATTTAGAATATTGGCAAGAATAAACTATAAAGCACAACATCAAACCACTTTGGAGTGCAGGACCTAGCCTTCCTAGAGTCAGAGAGGGTTCTCTCTATTTTTATGATTTAACTTGATGATTATAAGTGCTGATATTAGGATGGTTATAGAAATGAGGGTTGTTTGTTTAATTGATTGGGTGGTTGGACAATAGGACTGCATGGACTATCCCATTGGGCTATGGTGTCAAAAGGCTGGAAAGGCACATCAACATCAAGAGCATAAGAGGGCAAGCTAACTGTGCTAAATGGATCTTAAGAGCTGTATGAATTATGAGGTGAAGGAAAGAGTGAGGTTCGTTAGTGACTAAAGAGAAGTTAAGAATTATTTAATCAAACTTCAGAAAAAAACATTTAGACTGTAAATGCAAACATAATTAAGGTGCTCCGACAAAAAATCTTAATCTAAAATTTCTAATTTACAATTAGATGAATAGATGCACAATAGAGAAAAAAACAGAAACATTTAAACAGAGAAGTAACACATCACCATTTTGACACAGCTCAAGAATCCTGTAAATGGTCTTTGATTATTGATGTCCAGCTCCAAAATTACAGTGCTCCAATATAATAGTTCTTACAATCTAGGGGCTAACAATATCCAACCCTTGATAATGAAAATTCTAGTAGTTTTCAACTAACAACTAAGTCGGTTGCCATAATCTAATTTGGAAAACTTCATTAATTAAAAACAAATTGAAACTAGACAAGTGTGGCCATGCAAGGCCTGATTTAGAAATCACTGACAACAAATGCCTTCTGGAATTAATTTTGGGAAACTCTTCATAGATCTAAATTCTTCAATGGCTCCTCAGAAGATCAAACAGTAATTTTGGAGGTGGCTATGATGGTTTTGAAGAGGCAACCAATGGAGGCTCTGACATCTAGCTTTGTTTTACAGAAAACATGCGTTGGGTAATCAAATATATGCAGTGTTGGCTACTTTCATTTATCAATGTTGGTGCTGATGTTTTTTGTTTCCTTTTCAGTCTCTAATGTTATATGATAACATTTCTGCGTGTGTGCCCTTTTCTCTTGTAGTTACAACATAATCTTCTTTGCCGCTAAACCAATTCCTAACTTGACCTCTAGCATTTATTTGCTACCCGAGCCCTTCTGGCCGCATTTCCCCCCTTTTCAAATGAAATGGCATAAAAAACCACTTACCCAGACTTGAAATATTATAAACTTCGTCTTGGAGCCACATCGCATCCACCCACTTCACACAATGCAAGACTTAACATTTACCCTTCATACTTATCCTTTAAGTTTTGCAATTTGCGATTTGGGATCTGGTCCCTCTACATTGCATATCGCACTCCAGCAATTGTAACATTTATCTCCCATAGTTATTTATTAAAACTTACGATTTGTGATCGGGCCCCACCTTGGCATCGCATATCGCACTTCGCGGTTTTAGCATTTTACCTTAGCAACTTATCTTTCAAGTTTTTCGATTTGATATTGCGATCAGGTCCCACCATGGCATCGTATATCGCACTTCGTTGACTTTAACCTTTACCTCCTGTTCCCATCCTTTAAACACTGTGACTTGCGATTGCAATTGGGAAGCAGACCCCACCATAAACGTTTGCAAGCGGACAAGTGATTTTAGTTAAGAAATGGAAAAAGCTACCTGAAACATGATATGAAGGGTTTCAAAATAATTTGAGGTGTATACGAGGATAATATGGATCTCTCCAGTCCTGCAGATCGCCCTTCCATGAATAACCATGGAATTTCGGACTTTAATATAAAAGGGTTTATATAGAAATAAGTCCCAAAGGTTATGCATGTGGGTTTTGCGTTTGAATGGGATTCACAGCATTTCAGAATATGGAGAAAATGAGGGGCCAAAGAGGGTGAATGATATGGAATGAGGGCAGAAAGGAAGTTTGATTCCCATCACACCTTATCAGGAACACTTCCTTCCTTCTGCTGAACAAAAATGTAGATTGATTTATTTTAAGCTATTTAAGCTCTTTACAGTCAGGAGTTCCCCTTATTTATCTGAAAATAAATGATAGCCATGGAATATTATTTTCAGTAAAACAACATAAGTAATACTCAATCACCTTGTGATACTGTAAATTACAGGACTCTAAAACCTACCATTGGTTGGTCCTCCCAACACTTCTTGCCCTTCAGTATCCTCTAGTAGAAATGCTTTGTTTCCTCTAAATGCAGTGATCTTGTAAGGCCCTTTCCATAGATTTTTGAACTTCCCATTCTTACACTTGTCTTCATTCTGGGCATCCCAACGAAGAACAACATCCCCAAGCTTGAAATCTTCTACTCTGGTTTTCCTATCAGAAATATTTTTAATTTTCTCATGAAGCTTTGAAGTATGACTAAAAACTTCATCTCTTGACTATTGTAGATGTATCATTTGGTTGATTCTTTGCTGAATGTCATTAGGCTCACTGTCAATCTCTTGTAGAATTTGTATGGTTAGAGAAGAAGGGAACACGTGTCAACACCATAGACGAGCTGGAATTTGACACGTTGATTGATCTCTTGGTGCTAACTCTACCCGCCCATAGAGAATTGGTGAGTTTCTTGTGCCAATTCCTCTTGTTTTCTTGCAACATCTTTTTTATTATGTTCACTAAAGGTTTATTTGACGATTCAGCAAGCCCATTTCCTTGAGGATAATATGTTATTAAATGACCAATTATAATGTGATACTTGTCACAAAAATCAATAATATTCTTAGACTTGAAGAAAGCTACATTGTCAGTGATAATCTTGTGTGGACAACAAAAACGAGACATAATATTGTTCTCAATAGACTAAATGATAACAATGTTGGTATCTTGCCTCATGGGGATAGCTTCAATTCATTTGGTAAAATAATTTTTGGCTGTGGGAATCCATTTGTGTTGATTTGACGATGGAGGATGAATCTCGCCGATGAAGTCAAGACCCCACTGCTAGAATGGCGCTTGCACTTCAATTGGTTTTATAGGTAAACATAAGAGCATTCTCTTTCCCTGAAATATTTGACATTCATGACAGCTCATGATTGTTTTTTAAACATTAGAAAATAAGCTTAGCCAATAGAAGCCCTCCCTCAAGATCTTATTAGTTTTAGTCTTAGATTAAAGATGACCACCACAGTCACCTTTATGACAATCTTTCATGACTTTTTCAACTTCTTCTTTGACCAAACAATTCAAAAATACTCCACTAAGATCTTTCAAATCTAAGACACAATTAAGAATACAATACTTAATAGGTTTTAACTTTAAATATCTAGCTTTGCTACTTGGCAAGCCGAGAGGAGGATTCAAATGTTTAAAAACATGTACTATATCAGCATACCAAGGCGATAAAGAGAAAATTTCAGCTAACTTAGGTAATGTTTCATCATCTTGTTCTTTAGATAATGTAGCAATCAAATTGATGTCTGATGCATGAATATTGAATCAGCTACCTCAGGTAATGTTTCAAAATCTTTTTCTTTAGATAATGTAACAATCAAATTGATGTCTGATGCATGAAGATTTGAATCCGACATGAGTTTCGCCAGGCCCTATCCTTTGATCAGATTTGTGGGCTTGATCTCCAAATCATACTCTAACATAGCAATAATTAATTTATCTCGCCGCCCTTCAAGATCATTTTGTTTAAGCACGTCTTTGACAGCAACATTTGGAACATATGCAATGACATGATAATGTAAAATGTATACCCGGAAGTCCTTCAATGATTTGACTAATTCCAAGGCCTATTTCTCAATGATGTTATACTTCAAGGCTGCATCTCTTATGGTTCTACTAAAGAAGGCAATGGGCTAATCTATGTTCTGATTTTTCTTTTCCATGAGGACAAAAACAAGAGTATGCTCCGAGGGAAATGAAAAAATGATAAAATCAAGTGTATAATCCAGACTAATAAGGATAGGAGCATGATAAAAATCCAAATTGACTTGATTGAATTATTTTTTCGCCTTTTCAGACCACTTCACTATTTTTCTTCAGCATGTTAGTAATGTGCCTTAAGTGTTCAACAAGATTGGGGACAAACCTTCTCAAAAATTTGATTTTTCCATTAAATGACTGAATTTCCTTTTTTCTCCTAGGATAGTCCAAAGTTTTAATTGCTTCAATTCTTGAAGAATATATCCTAATTCCATCTTTTGATATGATATGGCCAAAAAATTTACCTTCCTTCATAGCGAAAAGACTCTTCTTTTGGTTCAACGATATACCAAACTTTCTGCATCTCTGGAAGACTCTTTTCAAGTACTGCAAGTGTTGCTCATTTGTTTTGGAAAAAAAGTGATATCGTCAAGATAAATGACCAAAAATATGTCCTTTTCATTTGCGAAAGCAATGTCCATTGCTTGCTGAAAAGTAGCCCTTGCATTCTTCAATCCGAAAGGTATTTTGGCGTACATGAAGGTACCCCAAGGTGTTATGAATGTCGTCTTCTCTTGATCATCTGAGTGAACAAGAATCTGATTATAACCAGAGTATATGTCCAGCAATGAAATTCTAGAAGATCCAACTACCCTTTGCAAAATATGGTCCATCTTCGGTAGTGGGTAATTGTCCTTCAATGACACTTTGTTCAGATTTCTGAAATCAATGCACAAGAGAATCTCTCATGTATTGTTTCTTACTAGTACGCTTTTAGACATCCAATTTTAAAATCCAAGAGGCACAATGATACCAATATTGAATAATATATTTACCTCCTTCTGGATAGAGGGCAATAAATTGGGATTCATTCTTCTTAGCTTATGATGGAAAGGTTTATGATCCGGATTCAATGGGGCGGTACATTGAATTATGCTCTTTTCATATAATTTCATATCAGAATATTCCCAAGAAAGTACATCAGAAAATTGAGACATAAGCACTACATATTTACCTTTTATTTCCACACTCAAAGATCTTGAAATTTTTACCATTTTTGGCTTTTCGAGAGTGCCAAGATTCAGATCTTCCACTCACACTTTTGTCGGTAGCATGGTCAATTTGCGTGCAACATCATCTTGATTAAAATTATCTTCCAAAGGTACCAAACCTCTTGTAATGGATTCATCTTTCAGTTTAAGCACTTGCATCTTTGCTGCATGGATTTCCTGGTCGTCTTCATAGCACTGGTTGTCCATTTGAGAATTTACAAACTCTTTGTCTCTCTACAAGAAATTTCTGATCTGTATATCATATTGAAAGACTTGCCAATACTGAAAGTTATTTGGGATAGAAGGGAGGTGTTTTACATTTATCTCATACTTCTTATTATGATACAATGGAATTTTGAACATGTTGGCTGAAGTGACTAGAGAATCGGCAATAAAATTGTTGTCTCTTGGAATCAAAGATAAAGTGTACTTAGAAAATGTCTTGAGAATGTCTAGAACCATGTTTCGGTAAGCTCACATCCTTGGATGCTTGGCCTGGTATTCCCCTTTGATTTTCTTTATAACTAAATCGGAGTCGCCATATACAGAAATCTTCTTTGCACCCAACTTCTTGAGAATTTTTAGATCGACTATCAAAGACTCATACTCAGCTTCATTGTTTGAAAATTCAAAGGCCAGCTAATAGGAAGACATTCAAATATTGGGAGGGATATTTAATGACTAATTTACAGGGATATGAGTTCACACTCCAATTCCAACCCCTTCTTTTCCCAAATCTCCATCGAAGTCCATAGTCCACAAACTACTTTCCTCATCCAGAAACTGCAAATCGAATGGCTGAAATTTGATTATTGTTTGAGAGACCTCTGTTGTACCAAAAAATTATGATTCTTTCACTATTTCATTAATTTTTTGAGGCGATGCACTCATATCCAAACCATTTGGAACTTTTTTACAAATTTCTTCATTTGCCAGTTCTAAAACAGAATTTGAAAATTCAGAATTTTCTACAATTTCTTCAATAAAATCTTTGGAAGATGGTGAAAATTCATCATTGAAAAGGATAAAAGACTATAAATCTGTATGAACAACATCTATAGGATGGTTATTTGACTTTTCTCTACTACTAATCATGTACTTCATATTTATTTCTTGGTAAAGTTTCCTGAGATGTCCAAAGCTGGGAATGGTAGCATAAGAAAAATAAAGCTATAAGATACCTCTAAGCTTCGCTCCCCATGAAAAAGAATGTAGCGTTCCATATCTGGGCAGGATATCAGCCACAACAACGTCTATAAGGACATTCTTGGTTGGGATTTTCTCTAATGACACTACTAGGTCCTTGATGAGGCCAAGACATTTCACCCTCCCTGAATCAAATGAGTAAATATCATGATACGGTCTTGTGATGTCCAGTCCTAATCTGTCCATAATGGCCTTGGGAATGAGGTTTTGAGAGGCTCAAGAATCAAGCATGGCATTATGAAGGATAAAGTCATGGATTTTGAGGCTTAGGTAAAATGGAGGGACTTCACTATCTTCTAAATTGCCATCAACACCCAAACCAAAAAGAAGCTCAGGATGATCATCACTCACATTAACCATGTCTGAAATTTGATCAACTCGAAGCAACGTAGAAAATTTAACTTTGTATTGATCATTCTTAACTATTTCAGTTAGAGGAATAGAGATTTTTAACTTGGAAATTTAATTTTCAAGATAAAAAAGAGCAGAATGTTTTGCTACCTCTTTCAGTGATGCATCTTTTTTCTCGGGTTAATCCTTGTGTGAAGGCTCTTTCTTATGTCCTCCTTCTTGGAATTATTTATCTTTCTTTTGACCACTAGAAGAAGCTTCATTGGCTTTAACATGATTAGTAACAATAAGTCCCTAGTATTTACTTTGAGTCGGGGCAACAACTTCTTTGGGATGAGCATCTACTTGAGCATTCTGTTTTTTGTTATTAGAGGTTATAGGAACATTCCTATTCCTCAAGCAATACTGTCTCTGCAATTGAGAAAGAGAATTATGATATCCACTCTGATAATATTATGTGCACACTGATAATATCTCATCATTAGACAAGACAAATTTCTGATCATCTGGTGCACAAATTTCTGCAGAAAATTGATCTTCTTCAGTGAGAAAAATAGGTTGCTGATTTTCCTCAAATAATTGGTTCTCGCTAGAAATTTCTTCCTCATCATATTCATCAAGGAATTCAGTATAATTCTGCTGAAATGGAGTGCAAATTTGCTGCTGACTTTGTGGATCATGAGCCCTCTGTTCCCTTTGCTTGATCTTGCATTGGGACTGCTGATTTTGTCCGCTTAAAATTTAGAATTCAGCCAATTTTGAAAACTAGAACTTGTCACCTACAAGTCTAAATTTAAAAGGATTAAAGAAATACTCCCAGGGTATGTTTAGCAATTTCTCCTCGGTAACGACGCCAAGAATTTTATCACTCTCCCCATCTTCCTAAGGCTGACAGTAAGATTGGAGAAAGGTAACGACATACCAACTTTAGTTCAGGTAGCTATCCCTACCCAGACTAGATAGGGCTCTCTCTTTATCACTTAAGAAAATCTAATGAATGGTTGAGTATCATAATATTTTAGTCTAGATATGTAAGCTTAAATGAGTAAATTTTTTTTGATATTTGAATACTAGATAGGAAAGCCAGTAAAAGTACTGTAAATGAGGTTTTTAGGTCTCAATTTTAGAGGTTAACTTGGAAAGAGTATGTGAGGCAATGTAGGTAGTTTGGAAACATATTAATCATTCATTGAGTATAGGATGAAGATGGAGTAGGGTTTGAATGAGCACTGGAAGTGAGTTCATTCAATAAAGAAGCAAATGAACATAATACTAAAAATCTTGCATAAAACAGAGCATGCATAACATGAATTTTGCTTTCAAACTCACAAGATAGACATGTATGAAGAAATAGACATGGAATTAAGCATAATATAATAATCAAACATGAGAAACACATATGTTCCAAATCATATGAAAAGTATATCACAATATTTCCTACAAAGTGTCTCTGATTTCATTCCACAAACTAGTTACAAGAGCTCCACAGCAAATATGAAACTATCCAACCCCAACAATGACAAAAGAGAGTCTGATTATAGAAAATATAGACCATGACACCTCATTAGTTCGAAATCCCATCCAAAATGGGTCATAAATGAAAAATATGAGCCCTTTCCTAGTTTCTATGGAGGTTAGAAACCATTCCTTTAAACTTAGCTAAAAACTAGGAGTGTTTGGCCCTTACATTAATTACACATTACATCATAATAGGAAGCAAAAACCAACCTAATAACTCTAATGAAAATTCATAGCCTCAAATTTTTTACCATTTATGAGCTTCAAAGCTATACTAAAGGAATCCAATGCTGATATGTGACAATTATGACTAAATAATCTAAAAACAAATTGCAGAAGCATAACAGAACTTTGGAGGCACTTTTTAGGAACTTGGAGAAGTCCAAATTAAATTTTGAAAAAATGGTCAACTAGACCTGCGTGTCTAGTTTCCAGAACATCTTTAATCTTCCAAAATGGAGCACGATAAGGCCTTCAAAAATTCATTCTCCCAGGGTCACTCAAAAGTGTAACAAAGGGTCCAAAAAGGAGGTAGAAGCCTGAAAAATAGGTGGTTTTTTAGCTTTTTCTACCAAATTACAGCTTTTCATACTAGGAGGGTTACTAATATATGATTTAATAATCAAAATGCATCCATCCATGTAAATAAATCACCATTTCACTGCCTCCAAATAAAAAATTCATAAGTGTTTGTTACCCTTATGTAATGAGAAATTTCCAGAATTCTGCCAAAAATCATGAAAAATGCCAAAATTGCTGCAAAGCCTTCAAAATTGGTTCTTTGACACCTGAAAGAGATAGGATATACAACTAATTAAGCTTCGACCAATAAATCCAAGCTGTCCTTCTCCTTGAGATTCATTTGCGGCTCTTTAAGCCTCTTTTTGACTTGTTTCAGCCTTACTTGAGAAATGGTATCCCTGGTTCGATAATGACTTGTCATGTGCCTTTGCAGCTTGTTATCTCTTTTAGCCTACTTCAATAACTTCTCCAGGTGTTCATTAACTCTTGATATCCAAAGTTCTTTATCTTTTTTGATCTCCATGGCAATGAGCTCATCAAATGTTAACCCTTCATATTAATGAATTTGTTGTTTCTCTTGCTCCAATGTCCTTTTTAGGCCCTTTTTTCTTGGAATTTTTTCATGTACTTCAGCCTATATCTCCTGCACTTGGTCAAACATAACAATATTCTTACGTTTACCTCTATTTCCCTCCATGTATGATTTGTATTTACTTCGGAGGAGCTGATTCATTTTGCATTGAATATTTCCCCACTCAAGGAAAGTAATCTGGGATTGGGCAATGGAGAAGGCCTCTTTCAATTCTGAAATCTCTTTATCCTTCTCTTTGATGATGTCTTCAACTGATATGACCTCCTCATGTTATGACACCTCAGGATCCATTGGCACTAACTCATCATGCTAATGCAAAAGAGGTTGCTCCTCTATCTGACATTGCTCATCATGGGTGCCAAGTGTAAGAAATCTCCTAGTAGGCTTAGGCACAAAAAATTGCCTCCTGCCTCTCTTATATGTGTGAGAAAATCCCAAAACCATAGGGACATATGAAAGCTAAATAGGCATGCTAGAAGAGCCAATATCCATTGGTTGTGGTGATGATGTAATAGGTAAAACAGAAAGTGTTGCTGACAACCTCTCCAAGAAGTCTTCCCATGTCATGTTTATGGAGGACACATGATACAACACAATGAGCTTGATAATTCCATGATGAAAGAGACTAGTATGATGATCTTCTCTTCTGCTCTGAACCTTATCAACCATATTAATCAATCTCCTGTATAAATAATGAGGCAAATCAAGTGTTTTGACTCTGGTAAAATGCATGAAAATCCTAATGTGATACATGTATAGCTTGGAGAATATTCCTTCTCATGTAAAGTACTACATTATGAACATCATCAACGAAGAATACTTGTTTATGAGGTTTCTAAAATGAAAAAACAAATTTTGGATCATATCTAGCATGAGGCTTTATAAACTACTTTTAGTTTTCAACGTCAAGGTCCATACCCTTGAACCACCGCTCTCCCTAAGAAGGAATACCTGTAGTTTAAGTAATTAGGTCAGGTGATAAAGTGATCTCCATACCTCCAAGAGTGAACTTTCCCATATTGTAGTTGGTTGCAAAAATACTAGACAACTGAAGATGATACCCTCCTTCCATTAGCCTTTCACAAAATGTTAAGCATTGATTTCTTTGAAAGCATATTCTCACCAATGGCGAAGCATTAATCTTGTGCATGGTGAATGGCTCAAGTCTAATATGGCATCCTCCTTTGAAGCTATTCTTGTCACTTTCCATGGTGTTATTCACTGGAATGATGAAATCCCTAGGATGTTAATGAAATGAGTGGATGGTGAATGAAAATTTGGGAAAACAGAATGTATGAAGGTGTGAGTTTGGTGGATGAAATGGAGTGTCTTGAAGCTGAGAAAAAATATAGAAAAAATTCAGTGGGTATTATTATGTGTTAGCTTCAATTTGAAGGTGAAATTAAGGAAAATGGATGAGTGGAAGGCATCAAAATGCCTAAAACACAGGAAATTCCCAAATTTGATTGTGAGAATGGCCTATGCAATTGTAAGACAAGTTTGTGAGGCGAAAAAGGGGTGATGGGTTTGTGTCAAAATTTTGATAAAATTTCAGTGAGTAGGATGGTGTCTTGTCTCCTTAATGAAGGTGAAATGAAGGAAAATGGATGAGTGGAAGTCTTTCAAATCCTCAAAACACAGTCATTTCCCAATTTGGGCTATGGGAAAAACTAGTGAAGAAGTGTTTGATTTTTGAGGGTTATAGAGTTGGAAAATTTTTTTGATAAAATTTGTGAAGATATTTTGACTCCTTAGTTCCACAATGCAAGTGGAATGGATGAAAATGGGTAAGTCTAAGTCCCTCAAAACCCTAAAACACAATATTCTTGTATGTTTTCAGTGTTTTTACTCTTCTCACTATGTAAAAATAGATTTAGATTAGGATTTTATTTTTGTTGACATGTTATGAGGGTGATGTGTTAGGAATTTAGATGGGCATAGGGTTGTATGAATGAAATAGGGTAGGGTTTATATGATAGGGTTAGGGTTTGGGTTGAATAGGTTAGGGTTTTGGCTAAAGATTTTATTTTTATATGTGGACAGTTTAGAGATGAAAAGGGTTTTAATGACATGAAATGATTAAAAGAAATGTGAAAATTGTGACTAAAATAAGCTTGAGGAATTTTATTACCTTGTGGAGAAGCTACACCAAGAGATGAGGTCGAAAGCTGGAGATTTTCAAGCTTCAATTCAGTCTGGAGGCTAGCACAAAAGTGTAAAAAAAATTTACTTCCAACTCAGAAGCATAACAAAGATTTACTTTCCAACTCATAAGTGTAACAACACTCTTCCCTTACCTCACAGGAGTGTAAAATATTCTTTTTACACTATTTGGAAGCATAACAACACTCTTTCCTCACCCTTTCCTCACCCAACAAGAGCGTAACAATGTGTTTTTTGACTCCCAGAAACGTAACACAAATTTTCTAGCCTTGACAGGAGCGTAACATAGAATTTTTTAAGCCAAGATAGAAGCGTAACACAGATTTTCTCACACAACATAAGGGTATGTAATATTCCAAATTTTCCATCAGCTAATTGGAATATTAGAGTTCTTACTTTTCTTATTGGTTAAGTAAATAAAAGGGTGGAGGGACCCATAAACCCAGTAGATGAATAAAATCCACTTCTGTAGTGTGAATGGGGGTTAATTGAGTAGTGGAGTAGTGGAGAAACATAATAATGAAGAAAGAGTGGAGGTCATAGAGCCTTAATGAGGAAGATGATGGAGATAGTGGAGAAGAAATTGCAGAGATGATGGAGGAAGTGGTACATTAAATGCACACATGATGGAGGAAGTGGAGAATAATTGCAGCAGTGATGGAGATCATGGAGGACAACGCAGTATTTATGGAGGCTAGTGGCCACATGTGCAGCACAATTATGAGGTGGACCAAGGCTAGGGAAGGCTCACAACCATAAAAGGAAGATGAGGATAAAAAAGGAGGGGAGTCTAGATTTTTATTGTTGAGTGTCATGAGACATCTCTTTGCACGCTTCAGCTATTTAACTAAGTCTGTTGTGCTGTTTAGCACCGGGTGTTCCCGAGCGAGAATCCCAACCTTACCCATGGGGGACTATGAGTGCCTACTCTAGGAAGGTTTTCTTAGGAATAATTCATCATCTGGAAATTAGTGCCACTTTTAGCCACTCTTATATGCACTTCCAGCTACAGGAATTATGCATTCCTGAACTTGGGTTTGAGAGTTGGAAGGTTGTTCTTAGTACTTCAGTTGAGAAACCTATGGAGGGATCAATCCTTCACACTATGGATCCATTGAAATCTTTCAGTATTTTCATTTTCATATCCAGTATCAGGCCATCCATCTATTCTCTTATGTAGCAACATTTCCTGTAGGAATTGCGTAATTCTGCAGTGAGGGTTTAAGGAGAAGGGGAAGTTCCAAGCAACTCATCTTGGAATCATGTGAGGGATTAATCCTTCACTCCAGGGATCAATTTAGCCACCTAGGATCAACATTGTATTATCCATCAGTAGGATACATCATCAGCCCTCCTAGACAACATAATATTTCCTAGCGGTTGTGCATGCAGTAACTGCATATTCAGTGGAGGAGCTAAATCCTAAGTTTCTCAGCTTGGGGTCGGGAGAAGGGACCAACCCTTCAGTTAGTGAGATGATTGGGTGCTATTCTAGAAAATATATCATTATTTCAGCCCCATTTCAAGAGTTGTCTCTAGGGAGTGCGTAACTTGGCCAACAAGGTGTAGTGTGCAACCCAAAAAGGGCCGAAATTATAAACTCAAAAGCTGGCCAAACCATTTCTGGGTTTTTCGAGTAGAATCCATGGTTAAAATCCTGGATCTTTCTAAGAACTCCAACAGCCTCTTGTACATAGATCTTCTGCCCAGTAACAACATTTTCCAGCAATAGAAATAGTTTTTACTTTCCAGTGCTAGGTTTGAGTAGAGTTGTTTCAACCATATTTGGAACATATGCAGAATAGATTCTTATTGCCTACATTCGATGGGTCATCCAAAAGCACGCCAAAATATTGGATGGAGAAGTTATATTCATTATTCTAGCTACACCCAGTGGCGGAAAAGGAAGTTATTCACATTGCAGTGCTACACCTTGAGGGTGAAGCAAATGCTTGGTGGTTCGACAGATTGAAACATGCAAGAGCGACTACGTATGCAGATTTCACTCAAATATTGGTAAAGAGGTTTGACAGAATAAAAATGGAGGCACTTCCCATTGAGAAATTTTCCAATATTGATGAGGAAGTATATGAGGAGCAAAAATGAGGAGAAAAAAGAAGATGTCAACATTGATACTCTGGGAGAAGAGCAACTACCACCACCCCCATCTGCAGTAGAGGTACTTGCATCAGTGGGAGGAGCACTTGCATATTTACAAGATGGTCCTGAGCATTTGGAATTGAGAGTCTTAGGCATGATTCAAGAGGTGCACGAGGAAGAGGAAGCAGATACCAATGTTGGTGTAGTAGTAGAGGAGCAACCATCACCATCACCAACATTTGGGGAAGAAATTGCACCAGTTGGAGGAACTCTTATAGCTTTGCAAGATGTTCCCAAGCATCAGTTGATCCAAGGTATGTAAACATTTCCACCCTAGATTTTTTCAGTAGATCATCCTAAGATTTGTGGGGTCATGCCATCAGGGAAATTGCATTACCAAGGATTAGAGCACTTTGCTGATTTGGAGCAGCAGACTATCATTACATAGAGGACCCTTGTCTGGTTCAAGGAGAAGATGTATAGCTATCCTAGTTTGACATTGTTGAGCTGCACACAATACTTTGTGTTGGAGTGTGGAGTTTCCGAGGATGGGATTAGAATAGTCCTAATTCATCGAAACTATACAATAGATTTCGAGAACCAGAAGTTATTGCCACATGAGATGTCTTATTCTATTTACGACAAAGAGATATTGGCCATTGTGCATGCATTGGTCAAATTCCAACAGTTTTTGATTGGTAGTAGATTTCGGGTGAAGACCAACCACCATAGTCTCCGACATATTTTTGAGGAGGAATGGAAGCTGCAGAGCAGACAACAATGATGGATCAATACAATGCAGGACTATGAGTTCAAAATTGTGTATGGAGAGGGCCATGAGACAACAGATGCAATATCATGGAGATCAGCAGCGCTGTCACTGAGGAGCAGTGATGATTTGAAGGCCCAGTTATTATTTGAGAATTTCGATGACCGCTTCACTTATGAAGCATTGGATGCGCAGATGGTAGATAGTAGAGATCATGTAATGGATAACATCTTCCATTATCAAGACAAAGCCTTCTTGATGAGCACCTCACAGCTCAAATATAAGCTTCTGCATGTAGCATATTCAAAAACTCATAGGTTCTATTGGGCCATTGGTGATAGGTTCTCATGGAGAGACCTCAAGGAGGATGCACTTCGACATATCATGGAGTGCATATATTGTCATCAGGTTGTGGAGGATGGTATTGTCGACATTGATCCGTTGTCAAGGTATGCACATTTCTTCGAAATTTTCACATAGTACATCTCTTCACCCATGACCGGATTATATTTCCAGGATGTCTTCATGGTCTTCCCAAGGCCATAGATAGTGATGGGGACAATTATTGTATGAGTATTTTTTTGCGGGAGCTTCTCCATTGGGGGGATACCGATCCAGTGCATGATATGAGTCATCACCGATAGTTGGATGGATGGATGGAGATGATGAACAAGTGGTTGAAAAGATACTTTCATATCTATGACACGTGGAAACAAGAAGAATGGCTGCTATGGTTTCTCTTGGGTGAGTATGGTTACCACCCAACATTTCAGATTGGTTTGTTCCATGCCTTGCATAGTACTGAAGTAATGCAATAGCAGGAGCATGGTTGTGCTGGCTATTCTTGGGAGAGTATGGCCAAGACATTGCATTTTATATGCCCATTGGTATATCACTATTTCCTACCTTGCACCGTAGTGATGAGATGCAACAGTAGGAGGCATGGTTGCACTGGTTACTTTTGAGAGAGTTTGGCCATCACATGATATATCACATGTCATTGGGTATGTTATTGTTTGGGACTTTGCATGATACTCATTGATGTGGCAGCATGAAGCCTGGCTATGTTGGTTTCTATTAGGAGAATCTTGTGTGACATTCTACATGTCAATCAGTATATCGTTGCTTCATGTGTTGCATTATGATGATGTAGGGTGGTAGCAAGAGTCATTGTTGTGCTGGTTACTCTTGGGAGAATATGGATTGACATTCTCCCATACCTTGCATAATGGTGATGTGGGATGGAAACATGAAGCCTTGCTGTGTTGGATTCTATTAGGAGAGTATGGCCACCATACTTGGTATGATGATGAGGTGGTGTGGCAGAAAGAGGCATTGTTGCAATGGCTACTATTGGGAGAGTATGGTTCAAAATTTCACATCTCAATCCATATGTCCCTATTTCCTACTTTTCATAGTGTTGAGATGATGCTTAGAGAAATCAAGGCCACTAGGTCCAAGGATTGGAGCATGGAGAGACACAACCTACTCCATGTAGCATGGGTTGGAGAGATATTTTATGTGTTGGGACTTTCCACTTAGGGAAGGAACCACTACACTTCACATATCTCATGCATAGAAGAGGCTCTTGGACAACAGATGGTTGCCACTTGGGGACTCATTGATGAGGAGAAGCATCTAGCTACATAGTTGGAGGCCATTCTATACATTCTAGAGAGGAAGATATGGAGCTGGGTATTAATAACACATTGGAGTAGATGGGGAAACCTTCCATATGGGGATGCAACTTTGGAGGGAGATGGATTTTTGCAGCATCCACTTTTGCAGTTGCTTGAGGACAAGCAACATTTTGGTGGGGAGGACTGTAATATTCCAAATTTTCCATCAGCTAATCAGAATATTAGGGTCTTACTTTTCTTATTTAGTTCAGTAAATAAAAGGGTGGAGGGACACATAAACCCAGTAGATGAATAAAATCCACTTCTATAGTGTGAACGGGGGTTAATTGAGTAGTGGAGTAGAATTATGGAGTAGTGGAAAAACATAATAATGAAGAAAGAGTGGAGGTCACGAGCCTTAATAAGGAAGATGATGGAGATAGTGGGGGAATAAATGCAAGATGACAGAGATAGTGGAGAAGCAATTGCAGAGATGATGGGGGAAGTGGTGCATTAAATGCACACATGATGGAGGAGGTAGAGAATAATTTCAAAATTGATGGAGATCATGGAGGAAAACATAGTATTTATGGAGGCTAGTGGCCACATGTGCAACGTAGTTATGAGGTAGGCCAAGGATAGGGAAGGCTCACAACCATAAAAGGAATATGAGGGAAACAAAGGAGGGGAGTCTGGATTTTTATTGTTGAGTTTCGTAAGACATTTGTTTGAACACTTCAACTATTTAGCTAAGTCTATTGCGATGTTTAGCACCGGGTGTTCTCTAGTGGGAATCCCACCCTTACCCATGGGGGACTTCGAGCGCCTACTCTTGGAAGGTTTTCTTGGGAAGCATTCATCATCCAGAAATTAGTGCCACTTTCAACCACTCTCATCTGCACTTCCAGCTACATGAATTACGCATTCTTGAACTTGGGTTTGAGAGTTGGAAGGTTGTTCTCAGTACTTTAGCTGAGAAACCTGTGGAGGGATCAACCCTTCACATTGTGGATCCATTGCAGTCTTCCAGGAGTTTCATTTTCATATCCAACATTAGGCATATCCATCTATTCTCCTATGAAGCAACATTTCCTGTAGGAATTGCGTAATTCTGTAGTGAGGGTTTGAGGAGAAGAGGAAGTTCCATGAAAATTAGCTTGGAATCTTGTGAGGGATTAATACTTCAATCCAGGGTTCACTTCAGTAGCATGGGATCAACATTGTATTATCTATCAGTAGGCTACATAATCAGCCCTCCTAGACAACGCAATATTTCCTAGCAGTTGTGCATGCATTAGCTGCATATTCAGTGAAGGAGCTAGATCCTAAGTTTCTTAGCTTGGGGTCGGGAGAAGGGATCAACCCTTCAGTTAGTGAGCTAAGTGGGTGGTATTGCAGTAGATATATCATTATTTCAGCCCCAGATTAGTATCTGTCTCCAGGGAGTGTGTAACTCAACCAGCAGGGTGCAATGTGCAACCCCAAAAGGGCTAAAATTCTAAACTCAAAATCTGGCCAAACCATTTCTGGGTTTTTCGAGTAGAATTTGTGGTTAAAATCCTAGATATTTCTAAACACTGCGACATCCTCTCGCACATAAATCTTCTTCCCATCAGCAACAATTTCCAGCTACAACAACAATTTTTACTTTCTAGTGCTAGGTTTTAGTAGAGTTGTTTCAACCATGTTTGGATGCCTTGAGTGCATCCCTTTTGGAGCATTGTGTATATTCATTTGCTCTTGATACATAATGATATGGCTCAACTTTTTCTTCTCATGTGTATGATGTTTTGATGTATTCTGACATTTTTCCAGTTTTATTCTTATTTGAAATTATGCATATGTTCTATATTCCCGTCTTTTCCATTTTGGGATATTACAGGGTAGCACTTGATTTTAATTCAATCACAGGAGTGTAACAATGCTATATTTTCACTCCCAGAAACTTAACAAGGTACTTTCCCTCATAGACAAAAACGTAAGAACAGTGGTTTTTACTCACCACAGCAATGTAGAATCGTGGTTTTCTTGAGAGTTTGTGAGAGGATCCTGAGAGTGAAGTGATAATCAAAGTGGATCTCATATATATGAAAGGATAACACTAAAATAAGAATGAAGTTTCTTTTTCCCTTTATAATCTTTGACAACCTTTACCTTTTCCCTTTGACATTTACAAAAACATTTTTGACCTTTTTATGCTTTTGAAAGAGACATTTTACTTCACATGGGATGAAAGAAGACAAATGTAATTTCATTCACTCTTCTTGACTTTGAAATGACATTTTTAAACATTTTGTGCAACTTTGAGGATGACATGTTGGCTTTTCCAAATGAGGTAAGAAGAGAAAAAAGCACTTTTTGAACCTTTTGACATAAAAGGTGACTCTTTGGCTCTTTAAATAAAATGAGATGACAAAATTTTAACCTTTTTTTCATTCCCTGACATTTGAGATGACCTTCTTAGGCTTTTAAAATGAGACCTTGAACAAATTTTCTCCTTTTCATGAGACAATGAGACTGCGTGTGAATACTTTTGAACTTTCACATTGGACATGAATTTTATCATAGATAAGATGTATTTGAAGCTTGAAATGACACTCTTATGCATTTGACTAGGAAAGTAGTTCAAAATGACCTCTCTTGGATCTCTGACAGTGGATGATAATTTTTTTATCCTTTTAATATACAGTGAGACAATGAAACTATATTTCATGAAACGGTGAGATAGAGAAGAAATGTTTGAAGCTTTTTATCGAAATTTGAGCGATATGAAACAAGAGAGATGGCTTTATTTGAACCTCATAAACATTCCTGCTCCTTCACTAGGTTTTTATGGATGAAGTGGAGGGCCACTGCCTTATTTTAGTGAAAATTTGATGATTTTTCCAAAGGCAGGGTTGAACCTAAACTTGACCTAAATGAAATGAAATGACATAACCCTAGACCTATTGAATGATGATGATGGAGATGGTGACCTTGAAACTAATGATGGCGATGACCTTGAGAATGATGATGATAAATGAAATAAAGGAGCAACATACATGGTTTAGCCTTTCTTCAGTGACCAAAATTATTTCTGAGAATTGGTTCAAAAAAGAAAATTTTTTGACCTATTACCTAATGGAAAACAACTGAAATAATCATTTGATCAGTGACATACCTAGGAAAACATTGGCTCCATCTGGGGATGAAAAATACTTCAGAAGGTTTCAATAACATCGTAGATTAGGTAGCCTTAGCATTGGGCAATGGAGTCAAACTGGACTTTGAAAAACATGAACAAACTAAAAAATTTGACTAAAAACAACTGACTTGACTCTGACTTGACAATTGACTGAAACTTTTTAACTTTTTGAAAGAAAAAATGAGCTATTTGTAGAAGTCTGACGGACTTCTCCTTGGGCTTCAAACTTCTGTAAGAACTTTCTTATTTGCTGGGACATAAAATTTAAAATGATATGTACAATGACAATGAAATTCTTCTTCAATTATCAAGTTATATAGTGTTTGAGAAACCTACCATTGATTGGTCCTCCCAACACTTCCTTCCCTTCAAGATCCTATAGTAGAATTTTTTTTTTGCTCTGAATGCAGTAATATTGTAAGGTCCTTTCCATAGATTGTTGAACTTCCCATGCTTACTCTTGTCTTCATTCCGGGAATCCCAACAAAGAACAACATCCCCAAGCTTAAAATAATATTCTTTGGTTTTACTATCAAAAATATTTTTAATTTTCTCAGGAAGCTTTGATGACTGGAAACTTCATCTCTTGACTGCTATAGATGGATCATTTGGCTAATTCTTCGCTAAATGTCATTAGGCTCACTGTCAATCTCTTGCAAAAATTTTATCTCTGGTACAACTGGAGAAGAAGGGAACACCATGTCAACACCATAGATGAGCTGGAAAGGTGACATGCTGATTGATCTCTTGGTGCTAACTCTATCTGGCCATAGAGCATTGGTGGGTTTCTTGTACCACTTCCTCTTATTTTATTGCAGCATCTTTTTTATTATGTTCACTAAAGATTTATTTGATGATTCAGCAAGACTGTTGCCCTGAGGATAGTGTGTTGTTGAATGACCAAGTTTAATGTGATACTTGTCACAAAATTCAATCATCTTCTTATACTTGAAGGCAGCTACATTGTTAGTGATAATCTTGTGTGGACAGCCAAAATGAGACATACATTGTTGGTATATTTCCTCTTGGGGATGGCTTCAATCCATTTGGTTAAATAATTTGTGGCGATGAGAATACATTTGTGCTAAGCTAATGATGGAGGATGGATCTCGCCAATGAATTCAAGACCCCACTGCTAGAATGGCGCTTGCACTTCAATTGGTTTTAGAAGTAAAGGAAAGAGCTTTCTCTTTCCCTGAAATATTTGACATTCATGATATCTCATGACTATTTTGTAAACATCTGAAAATAAGCTTGGCCAATTGAAGCCGGCCCTAAAGATCTTATTAGCTTTAGTCTTCCAATAAAGATGACCGCCACAGTCACATTTATGAAAATTTGTTATGACTTTTTCAACTTCTCCTTCGACCTAACAATTCAGCAATACTCCACCAGGATCTTTCCAATATAAGACACCATTAAGAATACAATACTTAAGAGATTTAACTTTAAATATATATCTTTACTACTTGGCAAGACGGGAGGAAGATTCAAACGTTGCAAAACATGTACTATATTAGCATACCAAGGCAATAAAGAGAAAATTTCGGCTACCTTAGGTAATGTTTCAACATCTTGTTCTTTAGATAATGCAACAATGAAATTGATGGCCAAGGCATCAAGATTTTGATTTTCCATGAGTTTCACCAGGCCATGTATTTTTATCAACTTTGTGGGCTTTATCTCCAAATCATAATCTAACATGGCAACAATCCATTTACCTTGCCGGCCTTTAGGATCATTCTGTGTAAGAATGTCTTTGAAAACAATGTTTGGAACATATGAAATGACATGAGAATGTAAAATGTAGACCAGGAAGTCCTTCAACGCTTTGAATAATTCTAAGGCCTATTTCTCAATGATGTTATACTTCAAGGCTGCGTCTCTTATGGTTCTACAAAAGAAGGTGATGAATTGCTCTATGTTTTGATTTTTCTTTTACTTGAGGACAACAACAGGAGTATGCTCCGAGGGAAATGAAAAAATGATAAAATAAAGTGTATAATTTGGACTAATAAGGATAGGAGCATGAGACAAAGCCAACTTGACTTGATTGAATCATTTTTTTGCCTCTTCAAACGACTTTAATTCACTATCTTTCTTCATCATGTCAATAATATGCCTTTGGGGGAAAACCTTCTAAAAATATTGATTTTTCCATTAAATGAATGAATTTACTTTTTTCTCCTAGCATAGTCCAAAGTTTGAATTGCTTCAATTCTTGAAGGATCTATCCTAATTCCATCTTTCGATATGATATGGCCTAAAAATTTACCTTCCTCCATAGCGAAAACACTCTAATTTGGGTTTAGCGATATGCCGAACTTTTTGCATCTCTGGAAGACTATTTTCAAGTGCTTCTCAACTGCTTCGGAAAAAATAGTGACATTGTCAAGATAAATGACCAAAAAGTCATCCTTTTCATTGGTGAAAGTAATTTTCGTTGCTCACTGAGAAGTAGACCCTGAATTCTTCAATCTGAAAGGCATTTGGCCTACATGAAGGTACCCAAAGGTGTTGTGAAGGCCATCTTCTCTTGATCATCTGGGTGAAAAATAATTTGAATACAACTGGAGTATTCATCCAGCAATGAAAGTCTAGAAGATCCAACTACCCTTTGTAGAATATGGTCGATATTAGGTAGTGGGTAGTTGTCCTTCAATGACACTTTGTTCATATTTATGAAATCAATGCACAAGTGAATCTCTCCTATATTCTTTCTTACTGGTACTAGATTAGACATCCAATTTGAAAAGCGAAGAGGCAGAATGATACCAGCAGGGAATAATCTATTTACCTCCTTCTGTATAGAGGTAAACAACTTGGGATTCAATCTTCTTAGCTTCTGATGGAAAGGTTTCTGATCCGACTTCAAGGGGATGGTATACTGAATTATGCTCTTGTCATATACTTTCAGATCATAATATTCCCAAGAAAATACATCATAAAATTGAGACATAAGCGCTGCATATTTACCTCTCATTTCTTCAATCAAATATTTTGAAAAATTTACCATTTTTGGCTTTTCTAGAGTTCCAAGATTCAGATCTTCCACTCCCAATTCTATCGGTAACATGGTCGGTTTGCGTGCAAAATAATCTTGATAAAAAAGCTCTTCAAAAGGTACTAAACCTCTTGGAATGGAGTTATATTTCAGCTCAAGCACTTGCATCTCTGCTACATGGATTTCCTGGTCGTCTTCATAGCACTGGTTGTCCATTTGAGAATTTACAAACTCTTCTTCTGTCTGCAAGAAGTTGTTGATTTGTTTATCATCTTGAAAGACATTCCAATACTGAAAATTATCTAGGACAACAAGGTAGTGTTTTACATTTATCTCATACCTATTATTAGGATACAATGGAATTTTGAACATGCTGGCCTAAGTGGCTAGAGAATCGGAAATAACATTGTTGTCTCTTGGAATCAAAGATAAAGTGTACTCAGAAAATGTCTTGAGAATGTATAGCACTGTTTTTCGGTAAGCTCGCATCCTTGGATGCTTGGCCTGGTATTCCCCTTTGACTTGCTTTATCACTAACTCAGAGTTTCCATATTCAAAAATATTCTTTGCGCCCAGTTTCTTGAGAATTTTCAGACCAACTATCAAAGCCCCATACTCGGCTTCATTGTTAGAACATTCAAAGGCCAAATTGTAGGAAGAAATTTGAACATTGGGGGGAATGTTTAATGACTGATTTACAGGGCTATGAATACACACTCCAATTCCAACCCCTTCTTTGCCCAAAGCTCCATTGAAGTCCATAGTCCACAAACTACTTTCCTCATCCAGAAACTGCAAATCAGATGACTGAAATTTTCTTACTGTTTGAGAGACCTCTGATGTACCAAAACATTTTGATTCTTTCACTCTTTCATTATGTTTTTGAGGTGATGTAGTCAACGCCAAACCATTCGGCACTTTTTTACAAATTGCTGCATTTTCCAATACGAAAACAAAATTTGAAAATTCAGAATTTTCTACAATTTCTTCAATCAAATCTTCGGAAGACGCTAAACATTCATCATTGAACAAGATAAAAGGCTATAAACCTATATGAAAAAAATTCATAGGATGGTTATTTGGCTTTTATCGACTTCTTATCATGTACTTCATCTTGTTTTCTCGGTATAGTTTCCTGAGCTGCCCAAAGATGGGAATGGTAGAATAGGAAAAATAAAGTTGTAAGGTACCTCTAAGCTTCGCTCCCCATGACCGAGAAAGTAGTATTCCATATCTGGGAGAGATATCAGCACAAAAACTGCCATAAGGACATTCTTGGGTCCTTGATGAGGCCAAGACATTTCACCTTCCCTGAATCAAATGTGTAAAGATAATGATACAGTCTTGTAATGTCCAGTCCTAATTTTTCAATAATGGCCTTGCACATGAGGTTGTGAGAGGTTCCAGAATCAAGCATGGAATTATTAAGGATAAATTCATGGATTTTGAGGCTTAGGTAAAATGGAGGGACTTCACTACCTTCTAAATCGCCATCAACACCATGACCAAAAATAATCTTAGGATGATCATGAATCACATTAACCCTGTCTGAAATTTGATCAACTCAAAGAAAATTAGAAAATTGAACTTTGTACTGATAATTCTTAACTCTTTCAGTTATAGGAATGGAGAATTTTAACTTGGAAATTTCATTTTCAAGAGAAGAAAGAGCAGAATGTTTTTCTACCTCTTTCAATGATGCATCTTTTTTCTTAGGCTGATCCTTGTGTGAAGCCTCATTATTTTTTCATCCTTATTGGAATTATTTGTCTTTCTTTTCACCATTGGAAGAAGCTTCATTTACTTTAACATGATTAGGAACAATAGGTCCCTTATCTTTACTTTGATTCAGGGAAGCAACTTCTTTGGGATGAGCATCTACTTGAGCATTTTGTTTTTTCTGATTAGAGGTTATAGGAACATTCCTATTCCTCAAGCCATACTTTATCTGCACTTGAGAAAGAGCATTCTGATATCCCCTTTGATAATATTCCGTGTGCACCGATGATATGTCATCATTAGACAAGACAAATTTCTTATCATCCGGTGCACAAATTTCTACAGAAAATTGATCTTCTTAAGTGAGGAAAATAGGCTGCCGATTTTCCTCAAATAAATGGTTATCGCCAAGAAATTTCTTTGTCATCATATTCATCAGGGCTTTTAGTATAATTCTTCTGAAATGGAGTGTGAATTTTTTGCTGACTTTGTAGATACTGAACCCTATGTTCCATTTTCTTGATCCTATATTGGGGCTGCTGATTTTGACCCCTGAAATTGGGATTTCTAATGGAGGGTTTAGCTTGTCGATCAGCGATGGAAATTTTATCCATCATATTCTCCATGGTCTTGATCAAGCTATCTAATTTTCCTTCTGATGAAGTGGACATTTCTTCTTTGATAGTGACTCTTTTTTCTGTCTTGATTTTAGATTTCTTGATGATTAAATTGGCTTCCATGCTCACTGTGTTTCTCTGCATTTCTTCAAGATTTGATGGGTTTCTTTCCCTCAATTGATAATCCATGTCAGGATCGAAACCTTCAAGATAATGAAGTAAATAAAGGCCCAGAGGAGGCTTAATATTCTCTGGAATTGAATCATATATTTTGTTGAATCTATCTATAAAGCCTTGGAAACACTTATTGGGATTCCTTTTCAAGGCATTATACTCAGCTAGGATCTACAATGCATTTTTCTTCTCTTCCCATTTCGCCATAAAAAAATAAATCAACTTATTTGAGGTACCAATTGAACCATCTATGAGTGAGAGAAGCCATTTCTTTACCTCTCCAGAGAAACTCTATGCAAAGATGTGCATCTTGGCATCATCATTGTCGATCTCTTCAAGATCTATGAAATCAATCACTTTGGCAGCATGCTGATAGGATGTAACCTTTGATGTTCCATCAAAAGAGGAAGTCTCTGCCCATAATTCATAGGTAGTGGAGTAAGCTGAAGCAGTAGGATCAGTAGAGAAAATCTGACCATGACTAATGGAGGAGGTAGTAGAGGTGCTAATGGAGTGAAAACTTATAGAGGTAATGAAGGAATGAAATTAGGGATTGATGATGTTGGTGTATAAGAAGGTGAGATGACAGATGGAGGGAAGGTTTGCTGCTAATATTGAAAATAGAACTTGTCTGAAGTTTCTTGAAATTTATCTACCAAACCCTTGAGTTTATGAAAATTAGACTAGACTTTGCTATCGATTTCAGACTGAAAAGATTCAGAAAATGGTGCAAAGGAGTCAAAATTGAAAGGATCAAAGGTGGATTATGAAAGTAAAGTTTCAAACTTGGTTCTAAAAAGGATTTTTTAGATTCTAGAATATAGACCAAATGTTCTGGAACAAATATCGTAGGTAGAGAATTTTATTTGACAAGTGGAGGAACAACTATTCCAACCTTCTGATCCTTGGTCTTATTTTTTCTAAAAATACTCTCAGGATCATACATAATTGGTGAGGGATTTGGGTCTGGATTTGACCTGGTATGTCTTTTAGGAGCCATCTTAAGATAGGAATTTTAGACTTTGGCTCAAAATTTAGAATTCAACCTATTTTGAAAACTAGAACTTGTCACCTACAAGTCTAACTTTCAAAGGATTAAAGAAATAATCTTAGAGAATCTTTAGCAATCACTCCCTGGAAATAGTGCCAAGAATGTTATCACTCTCCCCAACTTCCTATGGCTGACATTAGGATTGGAGAAAGGTAACCACATAACAAATTTAGGTCAGGTAGCTAGCCCTACCAGGACCAGAGATGGCTCTCTATTTGTCACTTTACATAGTCAAATAAATTGCTAAGTAGCATAATATTTTAGGCTATATATGTAATATTAAATGAGTAAAATTTGTTTGATATTTTAATGTTGGATAGGAAAGTTAGTGAAAGGACTATAAATGAGGTTTTTAGGTCTAAATTTTAGAGGTTAGCCTGCAGAGAGTATATGAGGCAAGGTAGGTAGTTTGGAAACATATTAATCAGTAATTGAGTATAGGATTAAGATTGAGTAGGGTTTTAATGAGCACTGGAAGTGAGTTCATTCAATAAATAAGAAAATGAACATAATATTGAAAATATTGCATAAAACAGAGCATGCATAACATTTATCTGCTTTCAAACTCACAATATAGACATGTATGAAGAAATAGACATGGAATTAAGCATAATATAATAAGAAAACATAAGAAACATAGATTTTCCAAATCATACCACAAGTATCTCACAATATTTCCTACAAATTGTCTGTGATTTCATTCCACAAATTGGTTACAAGAGCTCCACAGCAAAATATGAGACTATCCAACCCCAAAAATGAAAAAAGAGAATATACTTATAGAAAATATAGACCATGGCACCTCATCAGGTCAATATCCCATCCAAAATGGGTCATAAATGCAAAAGATGAGTTATTTCCTAGTTTCTAGGGAGGTTAGAAACCATTCCCTGAAATTTAGCTACAAACTAGATGTGTTTGTCCCTTACATTAATTACACATTCCATCATAATAGGAAGAAAAAACGAACCTAACATCTCTAATGACAACTCATAGCCTCAAATTTGTGACCATTTCCGAGCTTGGCAATTGTATTGAAGGAATCCAATGTTGATCTGTGACAATTCTGACTGAAGAATTTAAAAACAAATTGCAGAAGTGTAACAGAACTTTGGAGGCACTTTGAGAATTCAAAATTCACTTTTGAAAAAATAGAAAACCAGCCCTGTGTGTCTAATTTCCATAACTTCTTCAATTTTCCAAAATTGACCTTGGGAAGGCCTTCAAAAATCCATTCTCCCAAGGTCACTCAAAAGCGTAACAGAGGGTCCAAAACGGAGGCAAAAACATGAAAAATAAGTGGGTTTTTAGCCTTTTCTCCCAAATTGCAGCTTGTCATGCCAGGAGGGTTACTGATGTATGATTTACTAATTAAAATGCATCCATCCATGTAAATAAATCACCATTTGGCAGCCTCCAAATCAAAAATTCATAAGTGTCTGTTACCCTTCTGCAATGAAAAATTTCTAGAATTCTGCCAAAAATAATGAAAAATGCCAAAATTGCTCCAAAGCCTTAAAATTGGTTCTTTGACACCTGAAAGAGATTGGATATACAGCTAATGAAGCTTCAACCAATAAACCCAAGCTTTCCTTCTCCTTGAGCTTCATTTGCACCTCTTTAAGCCTTTTTTTGACTTGTTTTAGCCTTACTTGAGAAATGATATCCTTGGTTCGATAATGACTTGTCATGTGCCTTTGTAGCTTGTTATCCCTTGTAGCATTCTTCAATACATTCTCCAAGTTTTCATTAACTCTTGATAGAAAAAGTTCTTTATCTTCATTTATCTCCATGGAAATGAGCTCATCAAATGTTAACTCTTCAAATTGATGAATTTGTTGTTTCTCTTGCTCCAATGCCCTTTTTAGGCCTCTTGTTCTTGGTATTTTTGCATGCACTTCAGCCTCTATCTCTTGCACGTGGTCAAAAATAACAATATTCTTGCCTTTACCTCTGTTTTCCTCCATGTATAATTTGTATTTACTTTGGAGGAGCTGATTCATTTGCAATTGAAGATTTTCCTGCTCAAGGAAAATAATTCGGGATTAGGCAATGGAGAAGGCCTCTTTCAATTTTGAAATCTCTTTATCCTTCTCTTTGATGATGTCTTCAACTGATCTGACCTCCTCATGTTCTGATACCTCAAGCTCCATTGGCACTAACTCATAATGCTGATGCAAAAGAGGTTGCTCCTCTATCTAACATTGCTCATCATGGGTGCCAAGTGTAAGAAATCTCCTAGTAGTCTTAGGCACAAAAGCTTGCCTCCTGCTTCTCTCATATGTGTGAGAAAATCCCACAAACATAGGGACATATGAAAGCAAAATAGGAATTCTAGAAGAGCCAATATTCATTGGTTGTGGTGATGATGTAATAGGTAAGACGGAAAGCGCTGCTGACAACCTCTCCAAGAATTCTTCCCATGTCATGCTTTTGGAGGACAAGTGATGCAACACAATGAACCTTATAAGTCCATGATGAAAGAGACTAGTACGATGATCTTCTCTTTTTCTCTCAACCTTCTCAACCATCTTAATCAATCTCTTGTGTAAATAATGAGGCAAATCAAGTGTTTTGACTCTGGTAAAACGTATCAAAAGCCTGATGTGATACTTGTATAGCCTGAAGAATATTCCTTCGCATCTAAATTACTTCATTATGAACATCATCAGTGGAGAATACTTGATTTTGAGGTTTCTAAAAGGAAAACGAAATACTGGATCATCTCTAGCATGAGGCTTTAGAAACTACTTGTAGTTTTCAATGTCAAGGTCCATATCCTTGAACCACTGCTCTCCTTGAGAAGGAATACATGTAGTTGAAGAAATTAGGTTAGGTTATAAACTTATCTCCATACCTTCAAGAGTGATCTTTACCATATCATAGTTGGTTGCAAAAATACTGGACAACTGAAGATGATACCCTATTTCCATTAGCCTTTCACAAAATGTTAAGCACTGAGTTCTTTGAAAGCATCTTCTCACCAATGGCAAAGAATTAATCTTGTGCATGGTGAATGGCTCAATTCTGAGATGTAGCCCTCCTTTGAATCTCTTCTCATCACTTTCCATGGTGTTGGTCACTAGAATTGTGAAAACCCTAGGATGTTAATGAAATGATAGATGGTGAATGGAAATTTGGGAATACAAAATGTATGAAGGTGTGATTCTGGTGGATGAAATTGAGGGTAATTAAGCTGAGAAAAAATCTAGAAAAAATTGAGTGGGTAGTGTTGTGTGTCAGCTTCAAGTTGAAGGTGAAATGAAGGTAAATGGATGAGTGGAAGGCATCAAAATTTCCAAAACACAGGAAATTCCCAAATTTGATTATGAGAATGGCCTATGCAATAGTAAGACAAGTTTTTGAGGTGAAAAAGGGGTGATGGGATTGAGTAAAAATTCTGATAAAATTTAAGTGAGTAGGATGGTGTCTTGTATCCTTAATGAAAGTGAAATGAAGGAAAATGGATGAGTGGAAGTCTTTCAAATCATTAAAATAAAGTCATTTTCCTATTTGGGTTGTGGGAAAAAACAAGTGAAGAACTGTTTTGATTTTTGAGGGTTATGGAGCTGCAAATTTTTTTTGATGAAGTTTTTGAAGATATGCTGACTCCTTAGCTCCACAATGCAAGTGGAATGGATGAAAATGGGTAAGTCCAAGTCCCTCAAAACCCTATAACACAGTCTTGTATGTTTTCAGTGTTTTTACTCTTCTCAGTGTGTAAAATAGCTTTAGATTAGGATTTTATTTTTGTTGACATATTATGAGGGTGATGTGGTAGGAATGTAGATGGGAATAGGGTTGTATAAATGAAATAGGGTAGGGTATAGATGATAGGGTTAGGGTTTGGGTTGAATAGGTTAGGGTTTTGGCTAAATATTTTTTTTTATATGTGGACAGTAAAGAGATGAAAAGGATTTTAATGACATGAAATGATTAAAAGAAATGTGAAAATTCTGACCAAAATAAGCTTGAGGAATTTTCTTACCTTGTGGAGAAGTTACACCAAGAGATGAGGTTGAATGCTAGAGTTTTTCGGGCTTCAATTCACTCCGGAGGCTACCATATAAGTGTAACAAAAATTTACTTCCAACTTCAAAGCATAACAAAGCTTTACTTTCCAACTTAGAAACCTAAGAACGCTCTTCCCTTACCTCACAGGAGCATAAAAAATGCTTTTTAGACTATATGGAAGAGTAACAACACTCTTTTCTCACCCAACAAGAGCGTAACAACGTGTTTTTTGAATCGCAGAAATGTAAGACAATTTTTCTAGCCTTGAAAAGAGTGTAACACAGATTTTTTTAACCAAGACAGGATCATAACACAGATTTTATCACACAACAGAAGGGTAACACTTGATTTTACTTCAATCACAGGAGTGTCACAACGTTATATTTTCATTCCCAGAAATGTAACAAGGCACTTTCCCTCATAGAAAAAAACGTAACAATAGAGGTTTTTACTCACCACAGCAATGTAGAATCGTGGTTTTCTTGAGATTTTGTGAGAAGATCTTGAGAGTGAAGAGATAATCAAAGTGGATCTCACATATATGAAAGGATAACACTAAAAGAGGAATGAAGTTCCTTTTCCCTTTATAATATTTGACAACCTTTACCTTTTCCCTTTGACATTTACAATTTTTTTTTTTACCTTTTTTATGCTTTTGAAAGAGACCTTTTACTCCTTCAAATGGGATGAAATAAGACAAATGTGATTTCATTCACTCTTCTTGAATTTGAACTGACCTTTTTTAACATTTTGTGCAACTTGGAGGATGACATGTTGGCTTTTCCAAATGAGGTAAGAAGACAAAAAAACTCTTTTTGAACCTTTTGACATGAAAGGTGACTCTTTGGCTCTTTAAATAAGATGAGAGGACATAATTTAACCTCTTTTTCATTCCATGACATTTGAGAAGACCTTCTTAGGATTTTAAAATGAGACCTCTTTTTGAAGACTTTTGAACTTTCACATTGGACATGACTTTTAACACATATAAGATGTCTTTGAAGCTTGAAATGACACTATTTTTCATTTGACTAGGAAAATAGGTCAAAATGACCTCCCTTGGATCTCTGGCAGTGGATGATGATTTTTTTATCCTTTTAAAGAGACAGTGAGACAGTGAAACTATATTTCATGAAACAGTGAGACAAAAAAGAAATGTTTGAAACTTTTTCTCGAAATTTGAGCCATATGAAACAAGAGAGATGGATTTATTTGAAGTTCATAAACATGCCTGCTCCTTCACTAAGGTTTTATGGATGAAGTGGAGGGCCACTGCCTTATTTTAGTGAAAATTTGATGATTTTTCCAAAGGAAGGGTTGAACCTAGACTTGATCTAAATGAAATATAATGACATAACCCTAGACCTATTGAATGATGATGATGGATATGGTGACCTTGAAACTAATGATGGCGATGACCTTGAAAATGATGATAATAAATTAAATGAAGGAGCAACAAACATGGTTTATCCTTCCTTCAGTGACCAAAATTATTTCTTAGAACTGGTGCGAAAAAGAAATTTTTTTGACCTATGACCTTATGGAAAACAACTGAAAGAGTCATTTGTTCACTGGCATACCTTGGCTAAAACCTTGTAAATCATATCCCATTTTCCTTAAAAATTTCAAATTAATTCCTATAAGTGTAATTTTCAAATTTACCAAAACATTCTTGATAAATTCCTAAGGTGATATCACCATGTTTTCCTTAGTCATGGTGCTATCTTTTTTAGTATTATTTTAAGGTTTCTTTGCTTCCTTGTGCTCTTGGACAACTACTTGTAGCTTTGGAAATGATCCTTCCTTCTTTTCAAACTCTGGGTAAAAATGATTCATCATCTAAATGCGCATATATTCCTATTAATTATCCATATTAGTGAATTTCTCACACAATTTCAAGAGGTACAATATGCTCTTATGTAAATCCTCCCTTATAGTGGTGAATGATTCTTGGAATTTGGAAAATTATTTTCTCAAATCCTCTACTGTCTACTTCAAATTTCCACTTCAATTTTTTTACTAAAATCTTTTAACTATTCTAATGAGTCTCTTATATGATTTTAATACCCATGCTAATTATAATTTATTCAAATAATTGATAGCTACATCATGGTCAATCATTCAACTTCATTGATACCCTATGATACATAAATTAGGGATTTAATCCCACTTACTTCACATACATGGGTCCTCCATGGAATTGTAATTTGATATATATATATATATAATCTGTGCAGAGAGATGTATTCTAGGTGTATCTTTAACATAATGAATAACTAATAATGTGCTGACATGGGAAAAATTCTACCAAAACAGGAAGGGAACTCCCCAATATTAAGTACCAATTAGATTTCATACTATTTGGGATAGGAGACCCATTCAAATTTTAGCTTGATAGCCATTACTAGAAATGAGGGTATGGTGATATAACAAACCCTGATACTCACCTTTGGGCATGTGTCACTGAAAATCCCCCTCTATGAAATTTGAATTTTTAAAATTTATTTTAAACTTGCTCATTAATTCTTAGATGTTGTATTGTGATGCCCCAGACAAACAAAACTAGAGCATGTTACTACTAATTTCTTCATCTAATACCATAATTATTTTAATTACTTTAGATTGGCTCATGATTTCCTTGATAATATAGCTAATTATTCCCATTAGGTCACTAGTGGCAACCAAAATACTCATCACTGCTATGAAACAATGTCTTGGTCACTCTACTATGTACACTTACTATATCAAGGTGCCTTTAGTACCATATTTAAGTTATTTTCATGCATGCCTAATTCACACTAACATGATATTTAGTAGTAAGATTGGAATAGAAACATAATAAACATGCATGTCACATATAATTTATGAATGTCACCAATGACTATAGACCACAAACATCCCACCCAACCATATACCACAATTATCTAATATTCTTAGTAATTCATCATTGTTGACTTGGTGCTATGACTCTACCAAGGAAAAGGCTCACATAGAACAATATATAATAATGCATTTAACAAGGTTTATTCCAAGGCACCAAACTCTAGCAAAACTCTAACCTACAATCTCTCATCCCCTATAAACCTATGCAACCCAAGGTAGTACACCCCTTCTATGCTATTTTGGTCTCTTATGCTATTCCACCACCCTTCTAGGGCTCCAACAATATAATTTGGAAAGGAATTCATAGAGCTTTGTGGCTCTAGGTTTCCTAAGTTCCCTTTGGAGTCTCTAGGTACCCTTTAGCACTCACATAAACAAAATTATCCCAACACTTATCACTCTATGGCTATAAGTTTCCCAATGGAAACCCAAGGATAAGTGTACACACCTGAAATCCTTATGGTAAACTTGTAGTGAGGGTGTCTATCTCTTCCCCTAGATAAATAATAGTTGTTGGACATGAGATCTCCTCGAAGAAAGCTGTAGAGAAAGATTCCTTAGATCGAGAAGTGGAGCGCGCAGCGTGGGGTCCATTTTGAGTCTTCGGGGCTTTAGGGTGGGTCAAATCCCCTTATTATGTAATGTAATGGGGATATTTTTTGAACGTTGAACTCCGCCCATGGTTTTGGACCATGGTATTGTAAATGAAAAATATCTATAAGGAGTCTAGATAGAAGTCATAGAGAGTCTAAATAGAAGTCGATGAAATGCATTTGGATGTAAGACTGTTTTGAGTTAGAGTCTCTGGTTTTTGGTTAGAGGAAAGGATCTTCTAGCTGATAGTGTAGAGACCTTAGGAATTCTACAACTATGTGCATAGACCCCTGCAGCTGAGTGCGTAGGGTGAAAGTGAATGTGAGAAAGATATGAGCAATTAATGAAATACCTTTGAAGATAGATCCAAGTTTCTGTTGATGTGTTTTAATTTACTTATTTTTTATGAGTACCTGTGCTGAATAAGGGTTTCAATCTGTAATTGTAGAATTTAATTCTGTTTATGATTGTTTACCTTGTTTTATGCATGATTAAGTAAGATTGTGTAGTCTACTAGTAAGTTCAACAGATGTGTTGAACATCGCTTGTATAATTGACAAATTTGTTGTGTGAAGCTCTGTCAATGAATAAAATACCTAAAGCCACAATCCACTATCCCTATGGATGTAGAAACCTAGTTATAACACCCCCTATATTGCGTCGGGTGAGACTTCAGTCTGCGCAAACAGATCGTTGCCGAAAGGGCCAGTAATAGTGGGTTTTGCTGGTTTGTGCAACCACATTTGAACTTGGAACTAGGCCCCATTAAGCCAACAAATGGATTTGTTGTTAGGACTGGGATCTGACTGAGGAATAGTTGGATGTGGAATACGTCTAAGCGAGAGATTGAAGATTGGGTAGATCTAAAAGAATGCGATTTTGTTGTGCAAAGAAACAACAGTCCATGCATCTATTCTAAGCATTCGTTATAGAAGTATATCTATATAGATTAGTACAAGATATTTTTCGAATCATTTGCTAGTGAGTTGTATGAGTGGATATCAAGACTAGATGCGCAGATGGGTCATTTCAATAATAAGCCAACTACGTGGACCCCATATATGATTAAGAAGCTGAAAAATACTAATAACGAGATCACGAGGGATTTTTATTATTGGATAGATAAGGTTTATTAGTAAGTTCGCGATCAAGAATTTTGTGTCTTATAGTGAAGCAAAGCACAAGTTCTTCAAAGGCCCTAGATGAAAGTCCGTGAATTCACTGAAGTTCTAGATTAAAATGATATTTTGTGAAAATTGTATATTATGGATGCGCTCAAATTGATGTTTGAAGAAAGAGAATCTGATGCTACGTGGATCGGTAAAAGATTCAGAACAAATTGGGGTACTTACGTTGAAACTAAATATCATCTATCATTTGGGTCCGAAGAAGGAGAAAGCAACACTACCACCACGAGAAGTCCATCGCTGAGATATGAAAGTCAGCAAAGCACTACAGATATTCCCAAACCTTCCACCCCCATCATCACCCCATCCCATTCTGTTCTTCCACCTCCACCTCCCCCATTCACCATGGCCCAACCACCAAATATGCATGTGTTTAAGGGATTGGATGATCTAGAACAATTTTGGCTTATTGCAGAAGAAATATGGAGTTTGAAGAATATTACAAATGAAAAAATGAAGAAAGAACAGTTGGTTACAGTGCTACAAGATAGAGCATTTTCCTAGTACATGAAATATGTTATGATGAATGAAAATGCTACATTGGCTGAGATGAAGACCGCAATCAATGCTGAATTCAAGAAACCAAAGTCGCATTCCCAGTGTATCACAAAAATCAAAGAGATTAAGCAGCTAGATACTAATACCATGTGGGAAGTAGATAAGAGATTTAACACACTATTGAGCCAAATTAGCTTCAAGATCTGGGATGAACATCATAGAGAATGCTTCATTGTTGCATTGTTTCCTCATCTTAGATTTCCATTGTCACAAGAAAATTGCAACTCAGGCTAAAGCGGTGGAGATAGCAGTGAAGCTTGAAGCTTCTCTAGTAGCTAATACAAGAATATTAGTGCAACAGATTAAGACTGAATTGGCAAGCTTGCACATGGAGCTCCAGGATATAAAGAAGGGAAAGGAGGTTAGATATGATATAAGGTCATAATTTTGGTGTATCAAGTGAAAAGCAGAGGGTCACTATAAAGAGAAATTCCCTATTTACAATGACTATTTGGGTGCTGGGATGTCAATACCATTGAATCCTAGATTGAGTGTTGGGCCTAGAGTAGGGCCCCATGTATGGTGTAGCATATTCGAAGTTGCAAGCCAAAATTCCATGGACTGTTTTCACCTACTGCAAAATTTTTTCAAATCGTCAAAGCAATTGTTTTGCAATATCTGCAGTTCGGTGGGACGGGATGAACAACATTGTAAGAGCTACGATCTAATGATGCAGAACAATCCTGGTGCGTACATAATGTAGGTAGAAGGTCACGAAGCTTCATGTTTGCCGACTACGGAAGGAGGTTTCTTAGGCCGAGGGCATGGCCGAGGAGGATTCATTGGTCATGGATGAGGGAAGATCATATGTTACAACTGTGGACATCCAGGACATTTTTCTAGGGATTTTTCAGAATATTACTACATCTTCCTGTAAGTATTGTCAAGAATTTGATCATGAAATTGAATATTGTCCTATTTTTTAGCTAAAATGCAGGAGAAGTGCAACCAACAGCCTGCTCATAATATACAAATGATGAGGTTTGAACCACATGAGGAAGATCCCAACGTTAACGTAGTAACGCGAACTGGTGTGAATACTAGAGGAAACCGTGCGGAAGAAAAGAGGACTGTGATGGAGACATGGGTAAGGAAATATAAATATAATAATGTTGGATTTAATGTGTAGCAGGATAAAGAAAAATTCATGAAAGCAAAGAAGATATTTATGACTCCTAAATCTTCGACATTAACTACGCAGAAACAACTATTTCCATTAAATAATAAGCCTGAGGAGAATACTAAAGTAATGGAAGTTGATCCATCTATCTTATAATGCTTCTTACAAATGTGTATGAAATTAATAAGGGACTAGAAGGTCATGGAAGGGTTATAATAGCTGATAGATAACTATGCTGGCAAGGAAAAGTTGCAAATGGAACAACGTGCAGTAAATAAAGTGTACAAGAACAAGAAAAGAACCGATCAGGAGATGTGGTTAATTGTGCAGATCAGAGACTATGAGATGGATCAAGTCATTTTGGATCTAGGATTAGATGCCAACATTCTACCAAAACAGACATGGGAGCAAATGGGAAGGCCTAAGTTGCAATGTGTCACTAATTCAGTTGAGGATTTACAGGAGATCATCATAGATATTGATGGAGAAAGTGTGTTAGTTGAATTCAAAGTTATTGAGATTGTTGATGATAGAAATACTTATCCTGCATTGCTTGGAATTTATTGGGATTACGACATGGATGCTATAATCAACCTGCAGAAGAGGAAGATGATCTTTGAAAAGAATGGTACCTGAGTTGCTGTGCCATTAGATCCTTCTAAAGGTGTGTGCTATATAGAGCCTATCTAGCATGAGTATGGCGATGCTGAGAATGATTAGATCTATAAGCTTAATGCATAAGATGAAGACTATATTAATCCCACCTTGGATGGAAGAATATGTTAGGAGCACGGTATCTCATGTGTTTTATATTCCAATGAAGAGTTGGAGCATTGGCTAAATTTCTTGCATGAAGTAACTACTAAGCGATGTAACATAGTTACCAAATATCTGCATTGTGTCAGGTTAGAAGTATGTGAATTTCCTTTTTATGATGGAACGGGGAACGTTGTCTTTTTTTTAGAAGAATTTTAGCAAAAGGTGTCTAAGGACCAAAGATACAAAGCTTTGAACTTTTCATTGAGGTCTACTCCAGCCCGATGGTGGGGCGTGCACAGGGAAATTTTAGGAGGATGGAAGGAGCTATGAAAATTGATAAGGCTAAGATTTGGTCAGGTCGACATGAAAATCGTGGAGGAGTATGATGGTCAGAAATATCCTCGTGAGAATTCATCTCGATAGAAAACATCTTGGGGAAATGAACTTCAACCAAAGTGGGTGCACATATTCTTTTATTCCTTGGATACGATACCTCAGCAATGGTATCTTGAAATAGAGTTGCGCCATGGCACTATGGATTAGGATAAGAGGATGGAAGGATTCTTGTTAACTTATATATTCATTGATGGCTAGGAGTGCATTGATGAGGCTGTCAAGAAGTCAAAGCAGGAGTGTTTCGTATTACCAAGGAACCAAGGATATTTTTTATAGCCTGATTAGGCTGCGCAGTTGGAACAAGCATGTGAATGTTAAAATTTGACCAAAGAGGAAGGTGAGGAGGATTTGCGTGACATTAATATTCCATATTCATAAGGACAACATGTGATGTAGGGTCCGAGATAGCAATTCCAGACGTAGCACAACCTGTCATAACTCAACAAGTCAACATAGGCTCAAAAGCAGAACCCAAATTTGTGAATATTAGAGATTATTGGGATGATGACAAAGTAAGAAAGGTCACTGAACTATTACATGAATACCAAGACCTATTCCCAACAAATTTCTCCAAATTAACAGGAATTGTGGGTGATCTAGGAGTTTTGCGCATCACTTTGAAGCCGGTCAAGCAGTGCCCATATTGAATGAACCCAAAATACAAGGAGAAAGTGAGGAAAGAACTCGAAAAGATGCTTAGTGCTGGCATCATTGAACCAGTCGAGGAGCCTGAGTGGGTTAGCCCTATGGTGGTCCAAGAAAAGAAGACTAAGGGTGAGATAAGGATTTGTGTTTATCTCCGCAAACTAAACGATGCATGTGTCCATGATCCATTTCTGACACCATTCATAGATGCAGTATTAGAGAATGTTAGTGGGTAGGAAGCTTACTCATTTACTGATGGATTCTCAGGGTATCATCAGATCAGGATTTCACCGACAGACAGGATCAATACCACCTTCGCTACTGAGTGGAGGTCATTTCAGTACATTTTCATGCCATTTTCTTTAAAGAAAAAGCCAACTATATTTTTCAGGGTTGTTGTTGCAGCCTTCAAAGAATATATCCACAAGTTCCTAGAAGTACATTTCGATGACTGGATATTCTTTGGCATGTTAAAGAAGCATGTATCTAGTTTGCATTTGATGTTAGATACCGACAGAAAGTATCAGATCTCTTTAAACCTAAAGAAGTGCATTTTTTTCGTACCATATGGTATTTTGTTGGGACATATTGTGTGAAAACAGGAATTGATGGTAGACCCTGTGAATTTTTTCATGATTATCAATCTGGAACCCCCAACAAGTGTAAATTAGTTACGCACAATGCTTGGACATACAAGCTATTACAGGAAGTTCATTAAGGTATATGCATAGATCACTGTGCCAATGGAGAAATTATTAAAGAAAGAAGTCAAGTTCTACTGGGATGACGATTTTCAGAAGAGTCTCCGTATACTGAAAGAAAAAATGGTGATTTCACCTGTTCTCGTCTTCCCAGATTGGAAGAAGGAATTTCATGTACACGTCAATGTGTACTGCATAGCTTTGGGAGTTGTATTAGCACAACCTGGGGAAGGAGATATTGATCACCCTGTAGATTTTGCAAGTAGGAAGTTGTCTAAAGTTGAGAGGAACTACTCCACCATAGAGCACGAAGGGTTGGCAATGGTATATGCACTACAAAAATTTAGACATTATCTATTAGGAGCACACTTAAAAATGTTCAGTGATCATTCTTCCTTGAAGTACTTGGTCAACAAGCCTATGTTGGGGGGGAATATTTTCTGATGGTTATTGTTGTTCCAAGAGTATGATTTCGATGTAATTTTTAGTCCAGGACGTTTAAATTTCAGACCAGAACATCTACCAGGATCAAAACAATAGAGGAATCTACCAATATTGATGAAGGATTGCCTGATGCGCAATTCTTCACTATCAAGGTTTCAAATGAGCATTTCCTAGATATCATTCAATTTCTATGGACAAGAATCACACCTATGGAATACACTATGTAGCAGAGGAATATCGATGACGCACCACCTTTGTGACTCAGGATGAGTCAAAGTTTTGTGTTGGGTTCATGTTGGACATGGGATCCCCTCGAAGAAAGCAATAGAGAAAGAATCCAAAGATTGAGGAGCAGAGCATGCAATGTAGAGTCCATTTTGAGTCAAAGCCACTTATTATGTAATGTAATGGGAATATTTTGTGAGCATTGTACTCCACCCATGGTTTTGGATGATGGTATTGTAAGATCAATATGATTACATGTTACATTTCTTGGTTCATTGGCCTTTCAGGACATAGGCTTTTTGACCTAAAATTACATATGCACTCTAGCGACAAAACACACACACACAAATATATATATATATAGATATATATATATGTATGTATGTATGTATGTATGTATGTATGTATATATATATGTATATATATATATATATATATATATATATATAGATATATATATATATATATATATATATATATATATATATATATATATATATATATATATATATATATATATATATAGACACACACACACACACACACACACACACACTAAAACACATATATACATAGGCATGTGACCACCATAACATTATTGGCTCACTATCCTAAACATAATTATTACAAATGCACATTGGGGGTCAACCTACGGGTGTCACGTTACCCTCCCCTCATTTATGCATTGTCGTTAATGCATTATATATAGATGTACAATAAAAAAAATATCAAATAGTTGTGGAAACTCCTCCCACAAGGAATACTCATGCTCCCATGTATCCAACCTAGGAATATTGTGCATTCATTACACCTTTACCAAGACGATGGGTCAATTCTAGAGCACCTTGATCTTCCCAACCAATATGCAAACTAGCTGGACAAGGAAGCCCCTTCATTGGTTTATCTCCTATATAGTTAATTACTAAAAATTTATTCTCAATAAATATATAAAATATGCAATGGAACACTCATACACACACATTTAACACAAAGATTTTACCCTAGAAACCGAAATTGGGAAAACCAAGAAGTTTTTTCAACTTATTATATATTTATAATGTTATAATATAATGTGCATATAATGTGGCATATATAAACCCCCAATCCATTTACCATGGATTATAATACAACCATATTTCTTTAATCAGTATTACCTTACCATTGACCATGATAACCTTGTGTAAAAAACTACCAAAAATAGACTAAAAAAGCTACCCTTTTTTTGGGAGGGTAGGGGGGTTGGGGTCTTCCACTATGAAACCCCAAAGTGGGTGGGGGGGGTACCACCCTTATATTATTATCACATTTTAATCACATGCGGGGATAATATTCTACATAATATAACACATACCTAGCATTATCCCACTTGTTGTTTTCTTTGCATATCGAGGGCCACGAGATTTCTTGATCGATGATCTGGGGAAATAATTCCCATTATTTTGCTTCACTAATAAAACTTAGAGCTCACAAATTTTTTTAGTGAATATGAAAATTTATTTATGGTTTCCACATATATCAATAGCACATTATTGTATTCAACCGTGTCTCTGACAATGTGATAAAAAACATTAATATGTTGCGTTTTAGAATGATAAATCAGGTCCTTCGCTAGGAATATTACACTCAAACTTTCACAATCTATCCTCATAGTTTTTTTTATCAATCCAACACCCAAGCACAATATTTGTAACCATGCTACTTCCCTTATTACATGAGTGGCTACCATGTATTCATATTTTGTATTTGAGGGTATCACTATAGAATATTTCTTGCCAATTTAACTTATTTCTCCTCCAAATAGGTAAAAAAAATACCTACTTGTAGATATTTTTTTATCCATATCTCTAGCCCAAGGCTACATCAATAAGTCCATGTATGTCCAACACTTTTTCTAGTATTTGTCTTCCTTGATAGCACCATGCAGATAATTGAAAAACCTATTTACTATTACCTATTGATCCTTGGTTTCTAAAGATTTATTCTTAATATGCCCACTACATGTGAAATGTCTAATATAATATATACCATTTCATGGATCAAACTTCCAACCACACTAGCATATGAAACACATGACATGTTGTCTTCCTCTTCTTGTATCTTCAAACACTAGTATTTATAGATAATTGAATATATACCTTTATCAATGTATATGCTTTCATATTAAACCTTTGAAATATTCTATCAACATATTTCTTCTCGTTTAACTATATTTTCTTGTTTCCCCACTCTCCTTTAATTTCCATACCCAAAATGAAATTTTTAACACCAATATCCCATGTCAAATTTAGAGGACAATTGATTTTTCACATTTTGGATGATTTCCTTTTCATTTCCAATTAGAAACATATCATTCACATACAAGACCAAATAAATAAGAGGATTGTTGAATAATTTTAAATACACACATTAATTGAATTTTCCTCATGTGAATCCAAGTTCCAATATATAAGTATCAAAATTTTCATACCACATATTTGGTGATTAGTTTAACCGATACAGGAAATTTTTCAATTTGCATACAAGTTGTTTCTTTCCCTTCACTGTGAATCATTTTGATTTTTATTAGGTGACTTATTTGCACAAGTTTTAAAACATTTACTTATGAAGTAGCATTTATTATCTTGTGAAGTGTAAGCACAATATGTGCATAATTAGCTTGCTTAATCACTTAAAATCCTATCCTTCTAAATTATTCTACTTGTAGATCTAAGTTCACATAAAGAGATATATGGGGATTACATACTATTATGAATTGAAATTGTGGAAATTATGGTTGCAACTATATTGGGGCATGTACTCCTATGACCTCCTCAATGCAAAGAAAAAAAGTGGGATAATTTTGGGCATGTCTTATATTCTTCCCACATGGTTTTCGCTTTGAGTGGTTTTGTGGCACATGGTGGTTCAACACTTGGTTTTGTAATTCTAGTTAAGGAACTATGATTATATTCTAATATAGGGTAAATGTATTGGAATTTCATGGATGACGAGGGATACTCATATTATATTATAATATTGTAGATAATAATATAATGAAAAAATAATTTTTGGTTTCCTAATTTGGGTTTCTCAGGTAAAATATTTTTGCTAATGTGTACATGTGCCATTGCATCTTTTCTATTTAATTAAGAATTTGTTTGTAGAAATTAACTGTATATGGTTAAAACCTAAAATTAGTTACTATGCACACAATATCCAATGGACCACTTAATTGATGATATCAAATCTTCAAGTGATATCCAAGTATAGAATATTGGCAATTCCTTTTGTGAATTCACCCCCCAAAAAATATTTTTTCTTCAACATTTTTTACTATGTAGATCATTAGGAGATATAAGAGAAGAACATACTCAACATGCAAATAAGAATTTATATAATGATTTTTTTCTTTATATGACCCAATTCTCTAATAGCATGTGATATTTGGTTGTATAAACAAGCTATAGAATTGCATTACCTTTTTCTACAAAACCGAGTTTTGGTTGGTTATAGAACCACCCAAGTTCTAAATTATACATAAAAGAGTGTAGATCAGAGAAGTAAATTTGATTGATACAATAAGAACTGTTTATGTCATCAAATTATACTACAACAAAAAATAATGGATGTAATGCAAAAATAATGAGGATTATTTTATGGATTAGGGAAGCATCCATAAAAATTATGAATTCCATGAATGTCTCCATAATGCAAGGGAAAATAAGCCATGAAAAACTAAGTAATATTAACACTTCGGATGTAAAATACAACACTAATGAGAAAAAGAGGTTCTTTGAAGTAACAATCAACATGCATTATATGTGCTAATGATCTATTCTAAAAAATAAAATGGCTTGGGGATCATAAGCACCATGTTAGTGTCAGAGTGTATGAGGGAACCTAAGTCATATGGAGAGTTGTTGGATTTTTTTTTTAAAGGATATACACTACATAAGGATTATTATTTTCGGAGAGTGAAACTTTGTGAACCCAAAAAAATTGAGGCCATAATGGATCATTCGGTGCCAAAAAATGCTCATGGGTGCATAATTTGACGAGTTTAACTAGATACTACCAAACAATTGTGAAATGATTCACTGAGTTTGAAATTTTTTTAACTACCTTGCAATGAAAAGGAATTAAATATGAATGGACCAAAAAAGTGATTCAACACTCTTTGAACTTTAAATATTACTCACTGGCACACTAATCCTATAACTTCTTGATATGGGTAAGGGTTTCAATGTTTTCATAGGTGTTTCAAAAGAAAGGTTGGGAATTGTGTTAGTTTACAATGGTGGCATCATAACTTATGCATCATGAAATTTGAAACCTCATGTAGAGAGGTATGACACACATAATCTAGAGATTGTAGTAGTTATGTTGGTTATAAAACTTTAGAGGTGTTCTTTGGTTGAGAAAAAAAATGAACACCTATCACCAAATCTTAGTAAATCATCACGTATAAGGATATAAATGCTAGGTAGATACAATGGAGTGAGTTTATAAGAGAGAACAATTTTTTCATTTCATACATCAAAGGAAAGAAGAATGTAGTGGATGATTCCTTGAGAAAACATTGAAAATATTCTCCTTGGGACTATTGAAGGTTAATTTTCAGGATTGAGTATTAGAATGGCTTCATGAAGACAATTGGAATTTAAAGGTTAGACCAATAATTCAAAATATAAAGCATATAGAGCCTAGATTTAAATGGTCTATCCTTGAGGTAGATGTACTACTTCAATTTCAAAGGAAAATATACATTCTTGAAGAAGGAGATATTTGAAGTTCTATACTAAAGGAATATTATAGAGAACTTTAATCTACACACTCAAGAGTGAAGAAGATGTATGTTAATATGAGAAATATATTTTTTCTTTGTGGTTATGAAGCATGGTGTGATATAATAATTTGTTAGTAAATACCTATGAGTGAATGGTGGACATCGCCACCAAGTTGGAATTTTACAACCTTATTACATCCAAATTCAAAATAGGAAGCCATTTACTTGGATTTTGTGGTAGGCGTGCCACCAGCCACCCCAATGCATAATGTCATTTTGGTTATAGTTAATAAATTAACCAAAAGTCTCCTTTTATTTCTATCAGAGAAACTTATGACACTACTAACGTGATACAGGTGTTCATTAGTGATATCACTCATTTTAATGGGTTCTTAGACATCAAAATAAAACAAATACCATCATTTTATGTCCAAGTTTTGGATAAGATTGCAATAAACACTTGGTATCTGATTTGATTTAATAATTTCTCATAATACTAAAAAATATGAGTAAACAAAGAGCATTAACTAGGTGATGGAAGTACTGCTTAGAATGTGTTTTATGGATCAACAAAGATATACATTTAAGCCCATAATGCACCCCTTGATATCAATTTTCCTTCAGTAGAATTTTCTGACAATAAGAATTATCATATATTTATAGGTATGCCATCATGAGTGCATTTATGTAATTCCCTACATGATTCCATTGAATTCAAATAGGCTATAATAATGAGTGATAGTAGGGTGTGAGTTGACACATGAAATAAAAGAGTAGGTAATTTAGATTAAACAATGTTTTAGGGAAGTGCATGATTGATTAAACCATTATGTTGACTCACATCATACAAACCAAAGATATCACCTCAAAGATAATAGTTTTATACATATCATACAAAGCATGTAATATCCCAAATTTAGCATGTGGCTAATTGGAATATTGATTTTTTCCTTTTACACCTAGGAGATGAATAAATGGGAAAGTAGGCCCATACATTTTAGAAATAGGAATAAAATCACTTATGATGTGAAAGGGGATCATTATTATGGCTGGATTTCACACCCTCATGTGTGAAAAGGGACATTTTCATGTGGACAAAGTCAAGTTTGACCAAGTCAACAACATAAATGTAGGAGGAATGGATCATCAATAAAAACAACTCAATATGAATAAGGATTGGTTTAGACAACTATATGAGAGCTAGATTGAAGACCCTTAGGTGTGAAAAGGGTTGAAGCAGGTTGAAGAGGTCAACCTTAACCAAATCAAATAGCGTTGTCATGGAGGAGTGGCCTTGATGAAGGTACAACGCAGTTTTGGAGGGAGATTGATTGTGTGATGGTGGAAACCCTAATGAGTGGGACCCAACATGAGAAGGCTCACTTAGTTTATAAGGAAGAGTATGGCAGCCATTTGAGGTTAGCTTATGAATTATATTTTGATGTGTCTGCTTAGAATTTTTCTCTCTTCAACTGTTTAGCTAATATTGCTAGTGTTGTTTAGCACTAAGGTAATCCTATTTAGGAATCCCATCTCTTCCCTTTGAGTAGCTCTTCGAAGAGACCTGATCGATCATTCCACACATCCGCCATTGGTTCCAAGCTATATTCTTTAGTTTTAGCGCAGTTTCTGCAAGAGGTTGTGTTGCGTTGCAGGGTGTTGCAGTGGAGGGTTGAGAAACCCACTTTCTGAGTTGGTTTTGCATAGGAGGAAGGATTCCTTATATTGGGAGATCAGTTTGGAGGGTTCTTGGGATGATTTCAGATATTTGGTAGTAGAACAATATATTTCCATCACCTACAACATTATTCCAATTTGGAATTGTGTTTTTTTTGGAGGGAAGTTTCAGCAGTGTATCTGGTGCTTCTTTTTGGGAGTTTTCCTGTGATTGAGAGGTTCATCCTTTCATGGGGGAAGACCTTTGATCAGATATGCATCAGATATACATTATTTCAGCCTTATATACTCTTGTGCTTCATTTTGTAGTGGTTATTCAGTCTTAGTGCTGAAGATCACCATTTGTATTTGGGTGTATTCCTAGAAACCCTTCCCGGGTTCTCTAGATTTTGTATAAAGGAAAATACATCTCAGTTCATGGGCCATATTTTTTAATATAATATCATATCTATTTGTCTCTACTATTCCTGTGTATAAACCCTCATTATACTGCGTTTTCTCTTTATGCAGTAATTTCATGTTGCAGTAGTTTTTGGGTTTCAACATTTTTGAGCTATACTAGGTGTGGGAGGTCTGTTTACCTCATCTAGTTTGATTTGTTTCTAATCTATTCTTGGATGTAGGTGATATATTGTTAGATATAAGGGATCCAAGTGTTGATTTTGTTTTCTATAGCATATATTTCTAAAAATGAATTTTTTATGCATGCATTGTTGAGCAGTCCCATTTTGGGATATTATAGTGGTATCAGAGCATGATCTTTGGCTCAGCTTGTGAACTTCAAGCCAAGATGCTATAAGAATAAGGAAAGGTCAGAATGATGGAGAGAATGAGCTTTGTATCATCATTTTTCAGATATATGAAGAACCTCTCCAAGGAGGTTAAAAAGAAAGAAGAAAAGAGAAGAGGTGAAACTTCTAGAGTGTTTCAAGAAGAGGAAGGGCCATGTAATTCCTATTCTCAAAAGAAAGAACCAATGCTGCAGAAAGCTCCAAATCATTACACCTTGCCTTTTCCTTTTGAAGAAGATAAAAAAATGCATGGATATGGAGGGCACTTGGAACATGAGATCCTAAGTGGACACCTTGTGGAATACAAGTCACAATCTAAAGCTTTCAAGGAAACTCTAGCTCTTCCTCAATTTATTCAGCTGGAAGAAGAAAGGAGGCCCTACAGTAATAGGAGGAATGGAGGCAATACATTTCTATTGTCTACTTTTGATGGATCACCCACATTTTCAACAAAGGCTTGGGTGATGAAGCTTGATGCATTCTTCTTACTACATCTAGTAGTAGAAAGAGAGGTTGTTGAGATCTCAGCACTGCACCTTGAGGGAAAGGCAAGAAATTGGTGGTTCAGCCATGTGAGTCATGCAAGAGTGTCTATTTTTGTATATTTCACTCAAAGGGTGATCAAAATATTTGATAAGAAGAAATCAAAAGGGAAGGAGCCTTCACCACCACTTGAGGAGACTTGTACCAGTGCTGGTACAACTATGGGAGAGTAGCCATCATCCTCAATAGTTGGGGAAGCCAACACATGGGAAGGAGGAACCCTTGCAGCCATACAATATGTTCCCAAGCTTCAACAAGGTATGCATGAATTTCCGCTTTTATTTATTTCAGCAAATCTTATGAGGGGTTGTGGGAATCTGCTTTTGCATGACCAAGGGTCAACACATATTGCTGATTTGGAGCAGCAGGATTGCACTACGCTGTGCAACCTTGAATGGATCAAGGAAGGGATGAACCATCATCCTAATGTGCCACTATTGAGGTGCACACCACACTTGGGGTTGGGGTGTGAATTCTTGGAGGATAGGATGAACTTTGTCCCAAACAAACTTAGGAAAAACCATATGTTCATCCTTGAGTTGGGACATGAGACATCCAAAACACCATGGAGGAGATTAACAGCGTTGTCAATCAATAGAAGTGAGGAGGTTTTTCTTTTAGCACACTTGGATCCTTATGGATTCAATATGATCATTGGTGTGAGATATTTTCTAGGAGATCTCCAAGGAGTTACATTTAAACATCCCATGAAATGCAAACGAAGAAATCTGATTTGGGAGGATGGTAGTCTTCAATGGAAGAGTACCAAGGTAGAGCATGATGGGAGGCACCCACATTTGGATGAATGGGTGTGGAAGGTGAGCAAGAGGCTGGAAGGCTACTTTCAAATATATGACACGGGGAAACATGAAGCTTGGCTGTGTTGGCTACTCTTGAAAGAGTTTTGCCATCATGTGACATATCCTCTTTCAAAGGGTATGTGGGAGGAGAAATTTTGGCAGGATACTTGCATCATAGGGAAGAAAAGAGTATGGATGCATTGTATTGATATGACATTATTCAAATCAATCATTATGTTTTCATCACATGATTTGTATGATGGAGGTATGAGGAGGCAGCAAAAACTTTTGTTGCTTGGGTTGTTCTTGGGAGAGCATGGGCATATTTTCTCTCATAGTTTGCATGATGTTGCAGGAGTGGGAGACGACACTATTAGGGTGAAAATGGGCTACTCATTAGCCTTGGATGATCAGGAGGTACTTCCACTTTGGAAGGAACTTCTTATATATAGCAACATTGTGGGAGATGTCTTTGACAAGGAGCATGTCAAAGAATGGAGCTATGAGTTGGCAGGAGCCTATTTTCATAGGCAAACAATGCTGTCACTTGGGATTTTGAGCTTATTGATGGAGTTTCCCCAGGATCACTTCAAATTTTATGCACTTGGTGGAAAAGGAGGAGGTGAGAGTGATGGAGTAGTGGATGGAATCATCTATTACTGTGATATGTTCTTCTTGACTTGGATTTCCAAGCATAAGAAGGAGGATCCTCATGCAGCACATGATTCATTTCTCTTCATGAGAGTATGTTATACTAATATGGAGGGCTTATTCATGAATCCTATCATCATCTTACTTTCAGTAAATGGTAAGAATTTTTTTTTTGCAACTATCTATTATCTAACACAGTATTTGCATGCTCTTACCATTTCTATAAAGTGCATTGCTCCATAAGAGGGCAAGATTTTCATTGGGCTCCATGGTAAATTTTGGGCCAAATTATATGATGGAGACAACCATATTTTATGTGGCCTTGGGAAAGTGTTTCACTACTCTTATATGCATGCTCCATTGATTCACCAAGCCATTTACTATTCACTAGTAGATGTGATAACATATACAACTAGCCAATTGTCAAAAAACAACTTGCCATGCTATTTTCTGAAGCAGAAATGGGGAAAAATTTGCTGTGACCACTTGGGAAAATGTTGGTACCTTTCAGCACTATATGAAACCTTCATCCATTTTCTCATTTGGATGCCATTTTATGATCATGTCCTATTCATCATATATGGGATGATTTGGTCCAACTTGATTCACAACGTTGGAGAGAGGATATTTGGAGATATAGTCTTCTTCTTTCCACTTGAGGGAAACCTTATTGTAGTCCAATATCAGCAAATACTCTACACTTATCATGAGTGGAGAGAAGGAAAACGTGGGGTAGGCTACCTTGTCTACCATGTTCATATTTTCAGCTCACCTACATTGCAGGAGCCAAGGGTGGAGAAGAATTTTCAGGAGTTGCCATGTTGGGAGGTGACTCATTTTGTATGGATGATTTCTTGGGGATGAGGGATCCACATAGGAATGATGGTTCCCAGCACATTTCAGATTCCATTCCCCAAAGGGACCTCTAGATAGCACCTTATAGCCTCCTTGAGTACTTTACTTATTCATGATGATAGCTATTTAGCTAGCTTGCATGCTTGGGAGGGGCAATATGGAGATTAATTATTGATACAACATCTCATTCCTTGGAGGAGCTTATCTTATGTGGATGGTACTGTAGGGGTAGGGGAGACTCTTCAATTATATCCTTGCAATTGCTTGAGGACAAGCAACATCTGGGAGGGGAGGACTATAATATTCCAAATTTAGCATGTAGCTAATTGGAATATTGATTTTTGTATTTTACACCTAGGAGATGAATAAATGGTTAAGGAGGCCCATATATTTCAGAAATAGGAATAAAATCCCTTATGATGTGAAAGGGGATCATTATTATGGATGGATTTCACACCCTCATGTGTGAAAAGGGACATTTGCATGTGGACAAAGTCAAGTTTGACCAAGTCAATAGCATAAATGTAGGAGGAATGGATCATCAATAAAAACAACTCAATATGAATAAGCATTAGTTTAGAAAACTATATGAGAGTTGGATTGAAGACCCTTAGGTGTGAAAAGGGCCAAAGCAGGTTGAAGAGGTCAACCTTGACCAAATCAAACAACGTTGTCATGGAGGAGTGGTCTTGATGAAGGCACAACACAGTTTTGGAGGGATATTGGTTGTGTGATGGTGGAAACCATAATGAGTGGGACCCAAGGTGAGAAGGCTCACTTATTTTATAAGGAAGAGGATGGTAGCCATTTCAGGTTAGCTTATGAATTATATTTTGATGTGTCTGCTTATAATTTTTCTCTCTTCAACTGTTTAGCTAAGATTGCTGGTGTTGTTTAGCACTAAGGTATTCCTGTTTAGGAATCCCATATCTTCCATTTTAGTAGCTCTTGGTAGAGACCTAATATATCATTCCACACATTTGGAATTGGTGCCAAGATATAGTCTTTAGTTTCAGCGCAGTTTCTGCAGGAGGTTGTGTTGAGTTGCAGGGTGTTGCAGTGGAGGGTTGAGAAACCCACTTTCTGAGTTGGTTTTGCATAGGAGGAAGGATTCCTTCTATTGGGAGATCAGTTTGGAGGGTTCTTGGGCTGATTTCAGATATTTTTCAACAGGCCAATATATTTCCATCACCTACAGCATTATTCCAATCTGGAATTGCGTTATTTTTGGAGTGAAGTTTTAGCAGTGTATCTGCTGGTTCTTTTTGGGAGTTTTCCTGTGATTGAGAGGATCATCTTTTCATGGGGGAAGACCTTTGATCAGATCTGCATCAGATATACATTATTTCAGCCTTATATACTCCTGTGCTTTAGTTTCCAGTGATTATTCAGTCTTAGTGCTGAAGATCACCATTTGTATTTGGGTGTATTCCTAGAAACCCTTCCCGGGTTCTCTAGATTTTGTATAAAGGAGACTATATCTTAGTTCATGGGCCATACTGTTTAATATAATATTAGATATATTTGTATCTTCTATTCATGTGTATAAACCCTCATTAGAATTTTTTGTCTCTTTATGCAGTAAATTCATGTTGCAGTAGTTTTGGGGTTTCAACATTTTTGAGCTATACTAGGTGTGGGAGGTCTGTTTACCTCATCTAGTTTGATTTGTTTATGATATATTATTGGATTTAGGTGATATATTGTCAGATCTAAGGGATCCAAGTGTTGATTTCGTTTTTTGTAGCATATATTTCTGAAAATGTGTTTTTTATGCATGCATTGCTGAGCAGTCCCATTTTGGGTATTACAAAGCATGAGGACCATTTGGTTTGTTAAGGAGACATAATTATCACCTTAATTATTATCATTATTTGAAAATTTTAAAATAATTAGACCAATTTCCTACCATCTCACACTACCATCCCACTTGCATAAAAATCATAATATTTTTCATTAGCATTAGTATTAATACAATATGTAACTTACTCTCATATACTTCAATGGAAATTAATTTGAAGTTTTAGATGAGGGAATCTATTAGACTAAATTTTCATGTATGTTAAGCTAGAGAGTCAAATAGATCAAACATTGATTGGTGGGCCAATTTAAGTTTCAATGGAATAAATACAACTTGGATTATATTTCCTACAAGGACACATAGACCATCCATTAATATTATCCTTTTTATTTTAATATATTGTGACTTTAAGATGAAGTTTCATAAAGGGTGGGTGCATTTAGTGCCCCACATTTTGGCCTTAGGAAACTAAAACTAGTTTTTCTTATATAATTATTTCATTATCTTAGTCTCTATTGAGATTTAGTGTAACATCCCTAGTCTCTAATCCCCCGTAGATATTTTAATTGTAATTAATTATGTTAACTATGCCCATATGGAAAAGTAAATGTAAATGGTTCAAAAGACATATAAGAATTATAATGTATGTTTTATTTCTATATATCACTAAATATTCAAGAAGATAGTAGCTAACACATATCCCAATTCTTAAGAGGAAAATTGTAATGGGGATTGTGAATTTTCATTTCTTACCTAAATAAATTAATTATTTTGAGTTTTGATTTTGTGGTATAATTTTCTAATTTCCAACAATTTGAGAAGGAATGGGAGGGGTATTGAATTTCTCCATAAGTGTGATGAGAGAGAGAATGCCCATATGGAAAAGTAAATGTAAATGGTTCAAAAGACATATAAGAATTATAATGTATGTTTTATTTCTATATATCACTAAATATTCAAGAAGATAGTATCTAACACATATCCCAATTCTTAAGAGGAAAATTGTAGTGGGGATTGTAAATTTTTATTTCTTACCTAAATAAATGGGAGTGGTATGGAATTTCTCCATAAGTGAGAGAGAGAGAGAGAGAGAATGGAATTTCTCCATAAGTGAGAGAGAGAGAGAGAGAGAATGGAATTTCTCCATAAGTGAGAGAGAGAGAGAGAGAGAGAGAGAGAGAGAGAGAGTAAAAGTAAATAAAACTATTAACTATGCCCATATGGAAAATTAATTGTAAGAATATGTTTTATTTCTATATATCACTAAATACATAGAGAGAGAGAGAGAGAGAGAGAGAGAGAGAGAGAGAGAGAGAGAGAGTAAAAGTAAATAAAACTATTAACTATGCCCATATGGAAAAGTAATTGTAAGAATATGTTTTATTTCTGTATATCACTAAATACATAGAGAGAGAGAGAGAGAGAGAGAGAGAGAGAGAGAGAGAGAGAGAGTAAAAGTAAATAAAACTATTAACTATGCCCATATGGAAAAGTAATTGTAAGAATATGTTTTATTTCTATATATCACTAAATACATAGAGAGAGAGATTTTGGCCTTCAGAAACTAAAACTATTTTTTCTTATATAATTATTTCATTATCTTAGTCTCTATTGAGATTCAGTGTAACACCCCTAGTCTCTAATCCTCCATATATATTTCATTAACTATGAAATCCCCCTAGTCTCTAATCCCCCTAGAGACTAAAACTCTTATTCTCATTGTAATACCCCTAGTCTCTAATCCTCCATAGATATTTCATTAAATATGAAATCCCCCTAGAGAATAAAACTATTAACTATGCCAGAGAGAGGGAGAGAGAGAGAGAGAGAGAGAGAGAGAGAGAGAGAGAGAGAGAGAGATCCCCCTAGGAGACTAAAACTCTTGAGAGAGAGAGAGAGAGAGAGATCCTCCTAGGACACTAAAAATCTTAATCTCATTGTAACACCCCTAGTCTCTAATCCTCCATAGATATTTCAATAACTATGAAATCCCCCTAGAGAATAAAAATATTAACTATGCCACAAAGAGAGAGAGAGATCCCCCTAGGAGACTAAAACTCTTAGTCTCATTGTAACACCCCTAGTCTCTAATCCTCCATAGATGTTTCATTAACTATGAAATCCCCCTAGAGAATAAAACTATTAACTATGCCACAGAGAGAGAGAGAGAGAGAGAGAGAGAGACCCCTAGGATATATAGAAATAAAACATATTCTTACAATTACTTTTCCTCTCTCTCTCTAGAAAACTATGCCAAAGAGAGAGAGAGAGAGAGAGAGAGAGATCCCCCTAGGAGACTAAAACTCTTAGTCTCATTGTAACACCCCTAGTCTCTGACCCTCCATAGATATTTCATTAACTATGAAATCCCCCTAGAGAATAAAACTATTAACTATGCCACAAAGAGAGAGAGAGATCCCCCCAGGAGACTAAAATTCTTAGTCTCATTGTAACACCCCTAGTCTCTAATCCGCCATAGATATTTCATTAACTATGAAATCCCCCTAGAGAATAAAACTATTAACTATGCCATAGAGAGAGAGAGAGAGAGAGAGAGAGAGAGACCCCCCTAGGATATATAGAAATAAAACATATTCTTACAATTAATTTTCCTCTCTAAGATCTCTCTCTCTCTCTCTCTCATGCTTGCCTTCTAGTTAGATATTCATTTATTACAAAATCTTGTATGTATAAATAATATTTAAAATATTTTACATAAGATAAATATCTTATGCAAGTTTATGACATGAGATGGTAGCTTTGGCTAAAATAGTTGTGTAACATTCACATGCCTACATGTTAATAATAATGTGCTCTTATGATGTGTTATACATAACAAAGCATTGGAATAATAGATTTTTAGTCCTAATTATCGTTAATGTTTATGGTTGTACATGTATTTTTTCTAGTAAGGTGTTGTGATTGAGAAAACAAGAGAGGAAAACTCCCTCAACCACTTGGATAACCATGATGGTTGGTTGATTGTGAAACGAATATTAGTGAATATCAACAAAAACATATTGGCTTGATTTTAAAAATACTAGAGAATATTTGAATATTTTCTTTTATGATCAGAGGGTCTTATTGATGATTTGGACCTACATGTGAAATTTAAAGTTTGATTAAAAAGGGAGGATTTGGAGAAAAGAGTATTGCAAAAACATGTGATGAAAAATGTTAACAAGTTCATTGAATAAATCTTTAATGGTGTAATTTTATTGATAGAATTAAAGAGGGATTGTGTAGCCTTCTATAGATGTGATTGGCCTTCACTAGGCCAGTTGGGTAATGAGACAACTATGTTGTACCTTTGCCTGGATTGTTGATTTGATAGAAGGTACCCTTGTTGAGCTAAGAAATTTGATGGCCTTGCATGGGGGGGTGGAATTGTACTTGGTAACCTCTTTGACTCCATGGAGAAAAGGATTGGTAATTAGACTTGAAATGAAGGGTTTTGGATGCCTTCAATGCTAGTGGAGCCTTTTTTTTGTTTAGGAGTTTTCATGACAGATCATTGAATTTTTAAATTATTTTTAGTTCTTGAAAAATTGATATATTCTCCCTATGGAATCATATTTCCTTAGAGAAAGTAAGGTATTAAGTTTCGAACATTTGGGGATTAAAGGTTTTAGCCTCATCTCTAGGTCACATGAGCGAAGGGGGGCTAATACCATGGAGTTAACCAGGAAGGGATAAAAGAGGTAGATGTTGTATCTATAAATTTGGAGAGTTTGGAAAAATAAGAATTCTAATTTCAAAGGATGCAGATTAAATTCCATAATTGAAAATATATCCAAAATTTTGAACATCATCATGTAAATTGCTACTTAAGTGAACCAGATATGAATAATGTGTGCAATTTGGTGAAGAAAATATATTAAGGAATTCATAACAACTCAAAAGTGATCATATTCCAAATAGTTGGACATTAGATGATAGGTTTAGAAGATTTTTTAGCTAAAAAACATGGAAAGTCTAGATTCTATTAAATACCAAAGGACTAAGTGTAATATTCCTAAAATTTAGCTTTCAACTAAATGGAATATTATGTATTATTTTGTCACTAGGTAGGTGAATAAGTGGGTAGGGAGGCCCATAAATATCCTTAGCAACAATAAAAACACTTCAAGTGTGAAAGGAGACCCTCTAAGCAGCTAAATAAAGCACCTTTGAGTGTGAACAAGGGTTGGATCATGTTGAATAGGTCAACTTTGACCAAATCAACAACGCTGTTATGGAGGAGTGGACATTTAATGGAATAACACACTTTGGGAGGGAGATTGATTGCATGGAGGTAGTGACCTAATTGTGTGGGGCCAAGGGTAAGGAAGCTCATAACTTATATAAGGAAGAGGATGGCAGCCATATTGGTTATTTTTTGGCTTATTATTTTGTATATGGTCTATTTAGAATTCCCGCATTCTTCAGCTGTTTAGTTGAGTTTGCAGTGCTATTTAGCACAGGGTGTTCCCAAGCGGGAATCCCATATCTTTCCTTGAGAGGCCTCTTGGAGGAGTATTACACCACATTTCCACACTCAAGCTCAAGGCCAAGCTACAACTTTCTTCATCAGCGCAGTTTCTGCCAAATATTGTGTTGTGTGGCAGGGTGCAGTGGTGGAGAGCTAGATTGGGTGTCTTCAGAGATAGTTTTACAGTGGAGGAAGGTTTCCATCCATTGGAAGGCATGTATAGAAGCCCCTTGAGATTTATTGACACATTTAGTAGTAGGATAAGGAGTATTCATCCCCTACAATGCATTTTCAGCCCAAATATGCATTATTTTAGGGAGGAGTTGCAGGGGTAGTTGCAGTGGTTGTTCTGGGAGGTGATTTCTTCAGTGGAGGAGCCATTCTTTCATCCGAAGGATATATTGGAGAAGATCTATAGTTTTCTACATCAGCTTCAGCCATATATTCTCATTTCTATTTTTGCAGCATACCTTTAGCCCTAGGGCTGCAGCTTACATTGGCACATTGTGTGCATTTTCCGGAAACCCTCTTGGGTTGTCTTGGAAAGATGATCTAGTGCCCAGATCTGTATGTTTAGACTCTATTGGGGCCTATGTAAATATTTTTATATCATTATATCATATCCAGCTATAGTTATGCTTAATATGACTGCGCTGTAGTTTCTCTCCGACATTTTGTATTGTAACAATAGCTCATATCTGGGAGTGATTGCTTATGGGAGGCTTGTTTCCTCATTGTATATGATTTATGCCTCACTATTTTGTATTGATTTTCTGCTCTAATACATAATTTTATGAATCTATATTGAACTCATGGTTTCATGTGTTAAATATTTGTTGATGCTTTCATTTTATGCACTATATTCCTGATTTTCCCATTTGGGAATATTACAGTGGTATCAGAGCATAATCTTGGCTCAACCTATGCATTCAATCAATATGTCACCATAAGGAGAATCTTCTCACAAGAAGAGGATATGTAATGAAGAAACAAAGACAAGACTCCATTATTTGGAGGAAGGAAGGAAGAGGGGCTCTCAAAGCTTGTTTTTCAGACTATACAGAGCATTCATGAAGATGTCAAGAAGATGAGAAGCGAGATGTGTAGGGAATATCCAAGGGGGTTTGAATATGAATAAAGCCCTATATTTTTACATGATGGGTGTGACAATTCAGCCACACAATTTGATCCACATCGCAATATTATGCACATATTTACAAGAAGAAATATGGAGGAAGAAGATGCACCAAAGGAGGAAACTTTGAGTTACTATCTTTAGGAGTATGAATCTCAATCTTGGAGATTCAAGGAGCACTTGAGTTTCCAAGGGTTTTTCCAAATCAAGGAGAATAAAAGGCCCTGAAATCACAACAAAAATAGAATAGGTAAATTCTTTCTACCAAATTTTATGGGTCATCCAAATGCACAACCAAGGATTGGATAGATCAGCTAGACTCATATTTGCATTTACATCAAGTTTCATAAAAGGAAGCCCTTAGGATAGCAGTGCTGCATCTTGAAGGTAAGGCTAGTACTTGGTTGTTTTCTGAATCTTCTTCATTTAATCATGCAAATATAGCTACTTATGCAAGATTCACTAAGATATTAGTGAAGAGATTTGATGTAAAACGATCTGAAACATCTTTGATGGAGCTAGCAAAACATAAACATTCAAAACCTTTGCATGAGTTGGAAAGATCCATTGCACCAACTCCACTTCAGATTTCTATTGAGGGGGATAAGAATTTCTATGATACCTTGCCAAGGGAAAGATCCCTATTGCAGGAAGAGCCTTCTTCTCAAAAGGAAGACATGGAGATTCCTCTTCAATGGAAGACCAAGATCTAGGGTCTCTCTTTGTTGATGAGGCATTCTCAAATATTGATGAGGATTAAGAGCAAAGAGGAGGTAACAACGCTTCCACTTCAGGAGGAGAGCCATCACCACATGGTGATGGGCATGAAGTTATTGCTTCAATTAGAGGAGCTTTTTCATCTTTGCAAAAAGTTCCCAAGGAGCAGCATGTGACAGTAGTGATGGGCAGTAAGACCTTAATCAAAAGAAGAGAGGAAAAGGTGGATCAACATGAAAGGATGGGGAGCATGCACCCTCTCTTATTTCAAGGGGTTTATATACAGAAGAAGGATATTGTTTTGCTCAATGAAAGGAGGGATAAATCAGTCCACTCACCTATACAGTCTACTTCAAACTTTGATGTCTCATTACATGGAGGCATTCCACCAAGGAGACCCCTTGATTGGAGGATGAGTAAATAGTTCTCTCAACATGGAGCTGCATTGATATATTTGGCTAAGGAAGGGGCCTTGGGATGAGCTAGCACAATGAAGAGAACCTTTGATGGGTTCAAAGGAGGAGTGAGCAATTTTCTGATATGGAAATTGCTATCCCCCACTCAACTATTTGTGCTGAAAGATGATTCAAAAATCTATAATAACATGAGCATGGTGTAAAATGGCCACTCCATAGCCTTTGAGTAGCAAATGATACTTCCACACATGAGGAAGATTTCTAAATATGACAAGAGGTTATTAACACTCTAGCATGCATTGGAAAAACTATGGAATTTTTGGATGGGAAATGCCTTCTAAGAGGAGTTTGACCTTCATGTACTTCAATCTTGTCCTAGGCAAGATCAGATACAAGGGAGGCAACAAAAGTGGGGTAACAATTCTCCAACATGTGGCGTTGGAATCAAGCATGTCAAAGAGGGGAATTATGATGTGACATGAGCTTCATTTCAGATTTCTAGATCGTTGTCATTGTTGGGAAGCCTAGATCCATATTGGGAGTCCCAACTATTGGTGGAGTATTCCAAGAACCTCGTCACATGTAAGGTTCTTGATGGGAAAGTGGTAGATGGGAGGTATAGAGTGGTTGATGGAGTCATTTATTTCCATGATCAGATCTACTTGACTAGAGACTCCAAGCTCAAGAAGGAGGTTCTACAGGTAGCATATGAGGCAATCTCTTCAGGACATGTAGACTTCATTGAGTCTTATCACACCATATTGGGGGGATTCTATTGGGAGGATCTCAAATAATATGTGCACCAACATATCAAGAGATATGTAGCTTGTTTGATGTATGAGGAGGAGAGCAACCACCTTGCAAGGTTGTTTCAATCACTTCCCCTTTTGATGGAGAAATGAGAAGGCTCATCTATGGACCTCTTCACCAAATTTTCTACAATATATGGTAAATATTTTTTTTTGATGCTTATTATCAACTAACAATGTATGTGCACTCCTTTACCATGCATTTGCAGCACACTGCTCCACAAGAGACCAAAATTCTTTATGGATTTCATGGTCCTTTTGGGACTACATTCAGTGACGGGAATGACTACTTTGTGGAGGACTTTGGGCAATATATGTTTTTCTTGGATCATATTCAGCCAACACCAAATATCCCCCACCATTTTCAATATTTTTAGAAGCTTATGATAGCAAGAAGGTGGTTGGATGGCCACTTATCATATCATGTTTTGAGGTAGGAAGAAGAAGAACATTGCTGGTCTCAATTGAGGGATTATTGTCACCATCCAAAATGTCACATGACACTTAGTCCATGTTTCTTTTGGAGCCCATATGGTGATGACACTCTATTCACTATAAGCATGAATAATCGGGCAAGAAGACTTCCTAAAACCAATGAGTGGAATCATGAGATTCCAAGTATATTTTGGCTTCAAGAGGACAATATTATTGTAGCCCAGGATCAGCAGCTCCAAATTTATCATAAATGGAGAGAGAGGCAGTGTAAGTTGAACAACCTTACCTCTCACTTTTAGCCATGCAGCCCCTACACATTGGATAAGTAGGGGATTGGTGATTTTTTCTATGAGCTACCAAGAATGGCTCACTTTATTTGGATGATAGCATGGAGATGGGAGTCTCTCATTTGGAATGAGATCCCCTATGCTTGTCATCACTTCTACCTTGAGGAGGCCATTGGACATCAGGAAGGTTTCCATATAGACCTTCCTTTTTCTCATGATGAGAGCCAATTGGTTTATCCACCAAAGGCCAACTTATACAATTGGGAGGAACCATTGGGAGACAGAATTGTTGTAGAATATCTGAAGCGGTGGTGGAAACTATTTGATGAGGAGGCTACAAGAGGAGGAGGGGAGAATTTTGCTCAACCCTTAAATTTTCTTGAGGACAAGCAACATTTTGGAGGGGAGGACCATAATATTCCTAAAATTTAGCTTTCAGCTAAATGGAATATTATGGATTATTTTGTCTCTAGGTAGGTGAATAAGTGGGTAGGGAGGCCCATAAATCTCCTTAGCAACAATAAAAAAAAATTCAATTGTGAAAGGAGACCCTCTAAGTAGAAAAATAAATCACCTTTGAGTGTGAACAGGGGTTGGATCATGTTGAATAGGTCAACTTTGAACAAATCAACAACCCTATTATGGAGGAGTGGACATTTAATGAGGAATAACACAGTTTTGGAGGGATATTGATTGCATGGAGGTAGTGACCTAATTGAGTGGGGACAAGGGTAATGAAGCTCATAACTTATATAATGAAGAGGATGGAAACCATATTGGTTATGTTTTGGTTTATTATTTTGTATATGGTCTGTTTAGACTTTTGGCATTCTTCAACTGTTTAGTTGAGTTTGTAGTGTTGTTTAGCACATGGTGTTCTCGAGCGGGAATCCCATATCTTTTCTTGAGAGGCCTCTTGGAGGAGTATTGCACTACATTTACACACTTAGGCTCAAGGCCAAGCTACAAATTTCTTCATCAGTGTAGTTTCTGCAGAATATCGTGTTGTGTTTCAGGGTGCAGTAGTGGAGAGTTAGATTGAGTGTTTTCAGAGCTAGTTTTGCAGTGGAGGAAGGTTTCCATCCATTGGAAGGCCTGTAAAGAAGCCTCTTGAGCTTTATTGACACAATTAGCAGCAGGATAAGGAGTATTCATCCCATACAACACAGTTTCAACTCAAATCTGCGTTATTTTAGCGAGGAGTTGCAGGGGTGGTTGCAGTGGTTGTTTTGGGAGGTGATTTCTTCAGTGGAGGAGCCATTATTTCATCTCGAGGATCTATTGGAGAAGATATATAGTTTTATAAATCAGATTCAGCCATATCTTATCATTTCTATTGTTACAGCATACCTTCATCCCTAGGGCTACAGCTTACATTGGCACATCATGTGCATTTTCCGGAAATCCTCTTGGGTTGTCTTGGAAAGCTGATCTAGTGCCTAGATCTATATGTTTAGACTCTATTGGGGCCTATATCATTATTTTTATATTATTATATCATCTCAAACTGTATTTATGCTTAATATGACTGTGCTATAGTTTCTCTTCAGCATTTTGTATTGTAACAACAACTCATATTTGGGAGTGATTTCTTATGGGAGGCTTATTTCCTCATTGTATATGATTTAAGCCTCACTATTTTGTATGGATTTGATGCTCTAATACATAATTTTATGACTCCATATTGGACTCATGGTTTCATGTGTTAAATATTTGCTGCTAATTTCATTTTATGCACTATATTCCTACTTTTCCCATTTGGGAATATTACACTAAGTGGTATATTTCATCAATAGTGAGTGACCCATAATTTTCGAAGTGAAATAAATGATAAAGTGAGTTTTTATAAGTGACAAAAAATGGATCTAGAGTCTATTGATTTCAGAATGTTCAATCATATGGGTAATTGGTGAATGGGAATTTAACAAAAGGGCCACATGGAAGATCCCTATATGTTGTAAAACTATGCACAGGAGGAACCTAGATGTCAAGGTTACAAATAGATGTATTTGAATATCCAAGCATCTAGATATAATTTTTATATGGATTTTAGAAAAAACCTAGATGTTAGATGTTGGATGATGGAACCCTTGCATGACAGAACCCATACGAAAAGGAATAAGAAATATAGATATACAAGCATATAGAGTAAATTTATGCATGGCATGTAACAAGAAACTGGATGTGGGATGGGTTAGATGTTGGATTGTGTAGGTGGAGGAACCTTAAGCAAAGGAGCCCTAAAGACATGTGGTACGATAATAGATATCTACGCATCTAGAGGAAATTTTCACATGGATTTTATTAAACACCAAATCGTGGATGCAATATGCTAACACAACAAGCCATGAGGAGGATACATGTAGCCAACATGAGTCTCCCATACCCTATGGGTAGGTATCGATTAACATTCCATGTTGACATGTCACACTAATGTGGAATAAAGGGAAGGATTTGGATGAAGTGGCATGATAACATGTTGTTAACATGGAAATGTGACATGGATCAAAGAACATGATAATAATTGGGTGGAAGCTAGGTGGTATAAATTGTAGCATCTAGATGGATTAAGGATATCTGAGAATCTAGATATCCAAATATCCAACTCAAAGGTAAGTGGGACACTTGCATTGTGCCCATATCTTGATGTGGTTGATTTCCTAAATGCCTCCAGAGGTTGGAATGTGACAGATGTATCTGGATTCAAGAGATATATAAATTCTTATAAGAGATACTTAAATAAAGTACTGGATCTAAATGCAAGGAGTTTTTGATGTGTAATGTTGCAACATGGCCCTATGTTGTGGTGACACGTGAGCATGAATGCCATGTGCCAACCACATGTTGGCTAATATATCATTATGTGGAGGAGACACTAGGACAAAATTATTATCACATTTCAACCATGTAGCAATGGTATAGACGTTGGTGTGGCACTTTGAAGGTGAAATATTAAACTAGGCATAACTTTGTGTCTATAGCTAAAATTTTAATGAATTTAATATTTTGGAAATCTCTCAATGAGTAGAAGATGATGGTAGTCTCAAAAAGGAATTTTCATGTGGTTGAAGAAAAAGGATTTATTTTGATAACTACACATCCTTAGGAGAACTTAGGGGTTTGGGTAGTATGTTACACATTGGTAGTAGATTTATGCTTAAAACACTATGCCTAGAGGGCTAGAGATACACCACACATATGCATTGGAGTATGATAGAGAGAGCATTAGTTATGTATGGTAGAATTAGTATTTCTTTGATTCGACATTGGTTAGAGGGACATGTTTCTAAGACTTGAGAAATTGTGTAAAAGAAATAATTCTCTTTGGGAAAAAGAATCATGCTTACAAAATTTATGCCTTGAGGAACACTATTTTTAGGATTATATATCCTATGAATTATGTTGATTTGCAAATAAACAAGGCATAAGTAAAGATGGAAAGTGTTTTGGATGCAATTACAGGTATGTGTATGTGTATGCATTAGACACCTATCCTGAATGGTAAGGTTTTATTCCTTGGATCAATGTGTTGTATCATGATTCAATGATGTCATTGAATTAGTGCTTTCATCCACTTTGGAGATTGTAAAGCTGCAAATTAATTGATTAAACCTCCAATCCAAATATTTTAAATGCATGGAGGTCCTACCACCAAACCAAGCTAAGGAAAGATCTGAGCTAAGGAAAGATCTGACCATTGATGCAAGAGATAAATTGGATAGTCGAAGTTCATTTTTCCACCCAAAATTTCTCAATAAATACATGAATGATCTTGAGTGAAAATCCAAAACTGGATTCTATTTCCATCTATCAAACACAAGTGTTTCACCCTTAAAAAGTTCTGGGAAAAACCGCTTAAGGCATGGGATAAAACCACTTCTAGTTTTTTCTATTCATGGGAAATCTCGTATAGTAATTAAACTAACCATTATGCATGGTACGCTAGTGACCACCCTTTTACGATGTAAATGAATTTTTATGCTTCCATTTATTATTATCGCACAAATTATTTTCTTAGTTATCCCAAGATTTATTCTGATTGTTACCAGTCAAAGAGGAGAACATGTTTCTATCATTTTCAACGTAGCCCAGTCCCACAAATACAAGTACCTTCTTTCTCCCTTTTTTACTATGGCCCCTAAAGAAATGGGAAACATTTTATACAAGCACATGAAATAAGGGGATGCTTCCAAAATATTCCTAGATAGAGATAAGGACATTTTTGAGCCACCCATAATTAGTAAAACCAATAATGATATCTATTATGAATCCCTTTTTAAGTTTCAAGAACACTTGAAACCATTTCCCATATGGGAGAGTGGCATTCCTGAAACCCTACTTATCAAGATATTTATTTCTTTGAGATGATATAATTATGTGGTGAATTTTACAACTCGTTGCAGATGACAAAGAAAGATTATCGTAGTTCATATGTCATTTGTTCTCTAACGGAAAAAAAAATATTCCCTAATGCTTAATATCCCATTTGGTCCAAAAGTAATAGGTGAATATAATCCTAGAACCTTACTAATAGCCAAAGAAAATATCCTCTGACAAAATTATCAGTAAACAAAGATAATGCACTAGACATTAAACTCCCCCTAAATAGGGAAATTTTCCAGGATTATATGAAAGACTTGATATCTATTATCAGTTTTATCCTAGGCTATGATGAAAATAATTATGTTGATGCTATTATTTTTGGATTCATACAAAAATTGTTAAATTTTACAAAATTAATTAATTATGCCTCCTACTTAGATGAAAGGGTTCACGAACAATCAATTTAGTTACATGACGAAATACTATTAAGGTATTGGTCATATGTGGTTTACCTCATTCTGGATCAATATCCTTCACATTTTGAATCACTAAGGCTATAGAGAAAAAATTAGTTAGGAGAGGAAAACTTCCGTTTCCAATGGACTAAAGTTATTGTATTTAATTAAAACCATATGGATACCATAGGTTTATTGATGGGTTCTTATATAATGTTTTCTTGTTGATATATGGCCATCTTTCCACTAGGATTTTCAAGGAATGTAAATCCCATTTCCATATGAATTACCAATTACAATATGGATATTGGTATATTGAGGGAAATGACATTTTAAAAATGATTTATGGTGTAAAAATCAAACCTTACAGGTTTCCATTATATTCAAATCCTACAATATTTTCTTTGGAATACGTGTGTCAAAGAATCCATTTAGATAAATTGCATGTTTCATCCAAAGGAAGGAGGTAAACATTTAGTATTCCAACTAAATTATTTGGATTTATAGTGAATTCAAATCTATCTCCACCAATTATTGAAGAACTACTAAAATTTTTCAGATTTTAGGAAGATGAAAAATGGAAATATTATCCTCTTTCATTTCTAACCCAAGTATTTCCATCAAAAATTTTCCTTATGTCCATGAATCTAATGAAGAAAGGAAAATGATGGCTAATACGAATTCTCATATTGAGTCTTCATAATTATCAGCAAAAACACATGTTAGATATAGGCGAAGGAACAAAAAAGGGTGATTCTTGAAACCATATTACTAGGAAAATTCCTAAAGACTCTATGAATGTATATTTCCCCCTCCTTCAAGCCAAAAAGTCTAAAATGATGCAAATTTTTCTAAATAAATCTAGCACTAAGACATTGTAAATTATTCATTTTTCTACTAAGAATTACCCTATTCTTGAGATTTATTATCATAGGACATGTTATTGGTGCAATTGGCAAAGGGTAAAGACATGTTTTGAAGTTATAGTAAAGATTCCTCGGACTAGGCTAAGTAAACACTATATTTATGATAAGAATATCCAATTAATTCAAGGTTGTTGTATTTAGTTGACCACAAAACTAAACAATTGCAAATGGCAATTTTATAGCCTAACGTTGACAAGACATATTTCCAACTCAAACCAGATGATTATGAAATGATTTAGTTTATAGTAAACCTTGACAACCTTCCTCCTTAGGAGATTGGTTGGCCCAAAAATGTTGGTGATTTAATGTCTAGAGGCTTCAGGCGTCGATAAATGTTCATAAACTCAAATTGCAACTCCATAGAACAAAAGAACATTTATACATAGAGAAAGCAAGTAACTAGGCCAAGAATATAATGATAGCTAACATACAACAAAAAATTTATGATGCCTAGGGCACCTGAACAAGACCAAGCATCCATAGATAATATGATCAAAGAAAAGGAAAATTAAATAGTGAGGCTAAGGGAAAACTAAACATGTCATCAACTAAGCACAACCAAAGTATATATATAGCATAAATTTAAAATGAGAAAGATTATTTAATAACAAATTTAATGCTCTCATACAGATCAAAGTGAAACAAGAAAGGATGATCAAAAAATTGGGAGAGGAAGTAACAAAAAAACTTGCATAAAGTGTGTATAAGCACAAGGTCATGCCTGAGGTAGACATTATATAACAAGGATCTAATCAAGAACAAATTATTAAGCTAAATAGACAATTTTCTTAGCTATAGGAAGAGTTCCAAGCCAAAGCCTTGGAGTTTTCAAACTTACTAGAATTTATAGACAAAGAAATTGAACTCATTGACCAAATTCATTCCGAGATGGCTCAGAAATATAAACAAATAACATAATTAAAGCTAGACTATGAGAAAGTAAATATAAGGCTTACCTATAAATTAGGTGCTAAAAATATGTTAACAAGTTCTAAATACTACATCTGGGATCAAATTAAGTCCACTATGAATATGTTTAAACATCACTCCATGGTCCTCGTCAATATAGAAACACTAAAGAATAATATAAGCTTGAAGATCAAAAATACTTAGGACTGGCTGTGAAACCAGGTGGAAGTGGCTAAGGGTGTTATAAAATTTAATATCAGCTAGTCATAGAGAAATTTAAAACTTATATATATTAATGATAAAATCATGTTCATTATGGAAGTCATGTATATGAAGAGAAAATTTAGTTTGATCATCGCAATTCAAGAAAATGTAAGGAAGTTAGAAGCTTTTCCTAGTAGTTCATAAATCATTTCTCCAATGAAATTAAGATAGGATTTCCATCACCATCGACTTAATAAATATGGAATTATCCAAATAATATTTACAAATAAGATTTAGATAATAAAAGAAATGACCAAGAAAAATTCTAGGATGTTATTAGTGGGATCGGGGGTAAAATGTCCATTGAAATTGCTGGGTGAATCAATAGTCTTTTTAATTAAGAACAACCAATCCTACTCTTACATAAATTGTAAACTCTGGTAGGTATTTATATTTCAAGTCTATTGTGAAAAATATATGCAGGAACAAATGGAAACTAGCACTAACAAAGTATCAAAACCAATCATCGTAAATATTAGTCTCAACGCTCTAGACACACCTGTCATTACACTTCGAATCATGTTCACACTTCTAAAAGAAAAGACGCACATTGAAAAATAAATCACACCTTGTCACCCGATCTCTCTTATTCAAAAGAAATAAAACTACTGGAAACCATTCAACACTCAAACAAAATAATAATTGATGTAACATCCATTCAATCAATTAATCATACCAAAGAACTGTAATAGTAGCCAAACAACCATCAAACCTAATGAATTGATCGGTCAAAGACCAACATTGTTACACAATGATAGAAGTTATAATCTTGAAAATATTCAACACATGAAAAATATTTGTAACAACAACAGTAAATAATACATAACTCACAACTAAGAGGATATATATATATATACATCACTAACCAGTGATCCCTGCTAAGGAGGGCCCTTCCTCCTTAGAAGGGGCTGGTGATTTACACAACACACAAGCTAATCAAGAAAGAGATATGGAGGTATTGATGGTGTTGGATACCACCAACATATAGGGGATCTTCTTTATATGTAGTACTAATTACAACTCACATCAATTGTTGTAGGAGTCCCATCCAGAATACTTCCCAAGTGATGTTTACTTAAATTCATTCCTTGGCTTTAGATGTAGCACGAGAGAGAATCACACATGTAATTTTGAATGAGAAAGTGAGTATGCCTTACAATTTTTTGATTGAAGATGTATCAAGGTTCTTTTATTGTGGAAGGTAAATAAAGTGACAGTCTAAGAGAGAATTAGTGGTACTACTCTAATGGAGACACACATGAATGAGAAAATATTGTCTAAAACCAAGCGAAATAGTTCACATAGATGCAACGATCATTATAATATTACAAAAAATTTCCAATAAGTTACACACCAAACTCACTGAAATAGTTTAATTACTTCAGTACAAGTAAAATAAAACATGAATCATAAAAAATCAAAGAGTAGTCTTAGAAACATCAACAATTCATGTGTGAAAATGTATTGGCTGAAAGGCTTCAAGTACTAAGCAAAAGTTCCAAGATACACAAGTTCGATGAATATCACTAGCTCCAATAGTCACAGCGTTAGAGCCACTAATTTCTACCCAAAAGTACTAACTCTATCTATCTAATTCCTTCTGGGAGAATCCATGGTTAAAATTCCTTTACATGAGTAATGAGGGCTCTTTTATATTTTGAGGCGTGACCTTTCACATCCCCATGACTCTTGAATTTCCAATTCCTAATAAACTTTGGACTTATACAACCTTTGGACTTCCAATTGACTTTTGAAATTACATATGACTCTTGGTATTACATGTCTTTTGGAATTCCATGACTCTTTTGTCCATACATGACTCTTGGACTTCCACTTATTTGTATTTATAATGATAACATAATTACATCATAAATTCCACACCATCATGTGATAAATATGTGACATGTCACTTTCCTTGATGAATGGGACTAGTAGTGAATGATGACATGGAATTTTTGCAATGGTGACATGGATTCCACTCGTGTCTTCATTCTTCAGGAAACTTCCAGTCATTGATGTCTTAACCCTCCAAAGGGTATTCATTCTTATGGATTCTTCAAGGTGCTTTGATTACTAAGATTTAATTTTGTTCTTCATTCTTCAATGCTTCCTTTGTTTGCATTCATTTTTATATATTCTTCATGTGTTCTTTCCATGCTATTCCTAGAATACCAATATCTACAATCACTCATCACAAGAAAAATCATCTTGAAAATACCATATTTTAACATGCTACATGCAAAACTTTTGTTAATTTATTGTCAACACACTTGAAAGGAACAAGAATATATTTTGGGCGTAATTGGAAAGGCTAAAGGGCTGAAGAGCGGAGACTTCAAGGCTTCGACATGCACTCATGCTATCAAATGTAAAAGGAAATCAAGGCAGGGTTCATGGCACAAGGCTGAAGGACAAAGGAGATGGCTTCGGACTACCCAAGTGTGTTGTGCACTCAAGGGAGAAAAGGAGGTGGAAGGGCACACTCTTGAAGGTTGAAGGAGGAGGCTTCAATTATTCTAGGTGTGCTCATGCACTCAAGAGACCTAGGAGGGAACATTGTGCAAGTATTAAGGCTGAAGGCCGAAGCTTCATGCCTTTGAATTGCGTTCATGCGCTCAAAGGGTCAAGAGGTTGCATGGTGCATTGTGGAATGATAAAGAGTGGAGCTTAAGGCCTTTAGTGTGCGTTCATGTGCTTAAGGAGGGTGCATTCCTTCAGTTCAAAGGATTGCACTCAAAGGAAGACTTGGTTCTCAAAGGGAACAGTTTAGCAAAAGAAAGGGTAAATGGCTTAAGGAGTGTGTTGAAATAAGGAATTATTAAGGGGGTGGGGGTGAATCGGTAATAGTGAGGTTCTTTAAATTTTTATGAATATGTATTTAGTTCTTTCCTCTACTGTATTCTACTTATGATATAATTCATACATAATACAAATGAAAGAAAGATAAGGCATTCACATGTACATAAAATTCATCACATGAGAAACATACACATATTGACACCAATATTTTTTACGTGGAAACCCAAAGGTATAAAACCACAAATATGTTTGTTTGTTATGATGTAAATTAATAACATACTTAATTACATCAATTTGTTTGTGAGAACCCACCCATAGGAGGCACCGACCCCCTTAGGATAGCAAGCACCTACTTTCCAAGAGGCACCAAACTCTTATGAATGCAGGCCACCACCTTCTCTAGCCACTATTCTACTTTTCATACACTTTTTAAACTGAAAAAAAGGGAAAATACATATACAAATAAATATCAATCTAGTTCACTGCAGAAACAAACTTTCGTTCTCGGTCATCTATTGTTCCACATGATCTCTCGCCCTCGCATAGAAGTACCCTATCCTCTACTCACAACTTCATATACTCTACTCTCGACCTTATCTTCTAAAATCTCTCTACAACACTCTGCTTCACCAACAACTTGGTTTAGTTGCTTAGATCTCACACACTCTGCTCCACTATCTTCAACATAGACACAACATTTTTAGAATCCCCACAATTCTCAATTGCAATCACATGTTTTGTACATATGTTGCACATTTCTCAATGTTATCTCTCCTACTTGTTTCCACACTTCTCAAGTATACCTTAGTATGGTTTCTCAATGTTTTTGTTGCGTTTGATGTTGGAGTTATGCTACTACATTAAACATGAAGATGGGATCCTGAGTGCTTCACCAATTTTGTGTGTGTTTCTTCATGCTAAGCATTCAATCTCATCCCACCTGCACACTCAATTGAGACTCCCCATTCTTATTCATGACTCGCAGAGCTTCATTGTACCACAAAATGGCTTATTTATTCTGTATTTAGGTATATAAGGCATGCACGTTAGATCGGAGATGGATTTATTGCAACATTGAAACAATCCAAACGGTTCTTCTCTGAGAATAATTGTTCTCTTTTCCTTGACCCAATGATATTTGTAGAACCCATTAAATCCATCAACCAAGTCCTTTGGCTTGCATTTACTCTCTAGATTTCAACCTATTCATCCTTTAACACCTTTTTACAACAGTATCAGAGTTCTTCTCATCATAACTTTTATTATGAAATTACAATACTCTGAAGTTCCTTTAGCTCCTTTCTATTTAGTCCCCTTATCATTTTTTCATATGACCGAGCCTGCGACCATAGACTTAGTGCATGGGTGCTAGGGCCTTTATGCTTCTATAAGGGAGCTATCTCCCTATGTATAGCTCTCTCCCTTGGTTATTTTGGGTTTCTACATATAGATTCCAACATAAATCAATACCCCTTTCATATCGTAACTTTCCAAAACTGTCTTTACAAAGGAAATTACGAGGTATTTGACCTCTAATATAATTTATATCCCTTTGGTGCTCGCCCTACCCTGCACCCTTGGTTCTCTGAAATTCATGACCAAGTGCCAATTCACATCAAATCCCCTTTCATCGGATCAGAACATTTCTATAAAAAAATTAGATGTGAGTTCCAAAAATTCCAACCTTCGATATGTTGACCTTTGAATTGATGTCATGCTATCATCATATTTTCCACATGGCACCTCTTTAGTGGTCAAACTTTTCACCAATATTTGCCTCATTAGGCCACCCATTATTTCCAAATATGGCTGCCACATGTCCTACAAACTTCTACATTATGCTAAAATCATCTACCTCGTTAGCTCCTGAGGGGCCATTTAGTTGTTTCCATGTGTCTATCAGAGGAGAGAGAAAGGGTCCTCTTGGTTCTTGGTTTTTCACTGAATTCCTTTGTATTGACTCTCCTTCACAAACCTTGATGTTTACAACATAATTTAATTTACAAGAAATTACGAAGTTTCGATGTTCCAAAATCCCTATCCTCCAAGGTCTAGCCTTTTGAGGCTCTTATGGTCCCAACCTTCCGAAAATTAGCTTCGATATCTCACTTCTCCTTTCAAGTCTCTTTTAAAATAGACTGTTGATGAAGTAAACCGTTGAGGTCCAATGGATCTCTGCTTCTGATATTCGGCCTTCCAAAATTAGTCTACTAATATTTGGCATACACCGACCTTTGATGTTCTTCCCTCCTGAGCTCCCGATATGCTAGCTTGCTCTGATATTTTGGCCTGCTTAGGAATTCAAGATCCTAACTTTGGCAATCCATAACTTTTGATCTAGGACTCCATATGAAGACTTCCATATGCTGTTTGAAATATATTACATAATACTTTCCTATGGATAGTGTCTAATGTAGGATTTGAGCCCATATGCTACCTGATAAATGGATATAAACTTTATGTTTTTCTTCGCATCTTGGCCCTTCTATTGATCTGGTTGAAATCAATGCCAACACTCTTACAACCACTATCCATCCATATAATGCCAACTTTCCAACAATCTCCCCCTTTGGCATTTATGGCAACAACACAAGCTCCCCCTGAAACCAGTCATGGTCTTCTTCATTTTGATTCTCTTATGATGCATTAGTTATATTATCCCCCTGAAACTAGTCATGGTCTTTTTAATTTCTATTCTTTTCTGATGCACCAGTAATATTCTCCCCCTTTGGCATAAATGTGAAAGGACGCCCTTGAATAATCCTCCGAAACCACTGCAGCCTACTCTTCCATTGGTCCCACATACTGAGAAGCTACCAATTCACATTTTAATTGAGTCATTTGGGAGGAGGAGTCACAAACCCTATCTCCTGCCTGAGATATTGAAAGGGTTATCTTGCCAATGGATTAGTAAATATATCTACAAGTTGGTCTTTAGTAGCCACATATTCAAGTCAAACAACATTGGATGCAACCTATTCTCTCAAGAAATGGAACTTGATAGGAATGTGCTTGGTCTTGGAGTGCATGACAGGATTCTTCAAGATATTAATGGCACTAGTATTATCACACATGATTGGAATAGTATCAGCTAACTCTACCTTAATGTCCTTCAAGGTATGCTTCATCCATATAATTCTCAAGCAACAAGTGGTGGCTACAATATACTCCGCTTCAATAGTTGATAAATAAATGGAGGATTTTTTCTTGCTAGCCCAGGACACTTGTTGGCTCAAGGGGTCCTGACCCAGGTTCAGAGGTTAAGGTTTGCCAACAAACCCCTATACTACTGGCCCTTTCAGCAGTGACCTACTTGCACAGGCCAAAGTCTCACCCGAAGTAGTATGGGAGGGTGCTAGAACCAGGTTTTTGCACCCTGGGAGAGGCCAGGTAAGTCAGGAAGAGCTACGTTTGGCTTGACAATTATCAGATCACATATTACAGAACCCAGATCTATCATTTCCTCCGCATCCACGTGCGCAATATCATGTATGATCACAATGAACCCCAGATATAGGAAAATAAGGAAATTATCGCAGTTATTCTTGCATCAAGTCTAATAAATGGATTCAGATCAATGGTCAATGTAGCATAACAACATAACACAGTTACTTGCGGAGCTCAATATAGAATTATGCATACCATAATAGATCTAGATCACATTATAAACACGTAACACCAATATTTGTGTAGCTTAAATCAATGACACATAGCATACATAAATAGATATCATAGATCCAATAGATTTAGAGATTTCAATAGCCTTCCGCATTCATTAATCCTTCAATGCCTTTTACAATACCAAAAAAACCCAACCTGCGCATATAGCAGCAGGGTCCGCACACAGCAGGACTGAGGATCTCCGTGCACACAGTCAACAGAAGTCCTTTCCCCAAAAACCCAAATAGATCTACTAATTCGCAATTCACATCAATATTAATCCAAGTCTATCTTACAACTCAAAAAGGTTCAACTACTTATAATATTTTAGCCTACGCATCCAATGGTCTACAAAACATGGTTTGTAGACTCTTGGTCTACCCTTGACCCATTTACAATGCATTAGGGGCTTTGACCTACCCCAAAACCCCTGCGTTAGACTAAATATAACAAAAAATATACAAAATGGACCAGTTTCGTAGCTCTTGTTGAATACCTTGTTCCAACAGTCCCCCAAGCCAATCTTGTGACTCATCCCGAGTCACTGTGGTGGTGGGGTCTCCACCTATGTGCGCAGTGCATTGACAACTACGACCAATGGGGGCAACACTTCTTGACTCTGAGCAGCAGTGCTCTGTAAAATATCTACAATCTTCTGTGAGGTTGGTCCCTCTGTCGCAGCCGTGACACTCTCCAGTGTCTGGTTTAGTCACTTCATAGCACCATCAACATCTTGTGAGAGCTAGAAGGCCACAACAGTCCAAGGCTTTAAGCCTTCTCCAATAACATGCTTCTTCTGGCGGAGTCCCTCAATCTCATCTTGGAGGGTGTTGTTGGTCCGCAATCACACCAAGAGATGTGTAGGGACCAAGGTAGGTAATGTAGCCTCGATCTTCTCAAAAGCTTCCTCCTTCTCTCGCAAGTCCTGATTGATTTTCTGGAGGACCAGATCATGCTGGATCTTGGTCGAAAGCTGCATGGCGTCCTCAAGTAACTGAGTGCCCTGAGAAATCTGTCCTATAATAGTGTTGGTAGCCTCAATCATTAGCGCAGCGCGCTGGGCTCGTACCTCTGGGGGTGTTTCGGGCTACAGTTTGGCTTGTAAGTCAGAGATTTTCTGCTCTAACTGTGTTTTAATGACTTGCATTTCTGTCTTGGAAGCCTTCAATGTTGCGACCAATCCTTCCACTTTAGCCCGAGGAGTGGTTACGGCCAGGATTTCTTCCGTAACTTCTGTGCAGAGCTAGTGGATCAGAGTTTCAAGCTCTACTTGCTATGCCACAACAAAGAGTACCTCTGCATTCTGCTCTCCGATGGTCTATTCGTCCATACCAAGTTGGTGTGTACTTGCTGGTCCCGATGGTGAATTTCCTGAAACACTGCAGTGTGGAGACTCTGTAATGCTGTGTGGGGTAGCTTGGCAAGATTCAGCTGCACCCTTGCACCTACTTGAAGCTGGATCTCTTGGTCTAGTGTACTGACCATAAGGGCGGCGCTAGGTAAGGGACAGAGGCGACTTTCCTCCGTGGCTAGCGTTGTACTGCTAGATGCCAAGGGAATTCATCCCTGAACCATGCTAGTCTGAATGGTGTCTGTTTTTAGATGCAAGGTTTGCAACTCTTCCTGGATAGCGCTGAGCACAACCTTTTGGTGCTCCTCTAACATGACCCATTTTTCTTCTGTGGCTAGTGTAACAGTATCGGTGATTTGTTCAAGATCTCCATATGTCAACGTAACTGTCTCATCCCGTTCCTTCCGTTGGGCACGCTGCTTCTTTCGGGGTCCCTTGACAGGCTCGCTTGTGCGTTTCGTACCTCCGACGTTCACTTCCTTTGTGCCTAGCTGCGACTCAACCTAGGTCTTGACTCTGGTGTTCTTCATGGTGGCCTGTGGTGGCTGCATGTCCTTTTTTTCGGATGCGCCAGAATCTTTCCCTATGCTTCTAGTCTCCTTGGCGGTAACGGGTGGGGGTACCTGCATCGTGCTAGTACCAGTGGTGCCCCTTGCGCTAGTTTTGAAGCCTATCTTCCAGGCGGGAGGCCATAGCGAAATCACATTGTCGATTTCCTCATCTACTACCATATAAGGGAGTGATGTCCAGGTTTTATCCTTGTGGTTGTGGATCTGAATGTTGTTCATGGTAACCTGGAATGCTGCGATACTCTTGTACTTGTCATATACAGTGGGGAACAGCCGAGGTCGAGAATTGATGGCTGCAACCACACTACTCTAAAAGAGGTCCCATAAGACTTGGTCATCTCCTATGCGTTGTACGTCCCTGAAATCCCACAGATGGGCATATTGAGCCCCTTCGCACATATCTGGAGGGAGCTCAGGGAGGACTGACTCCGTAGGGGTTTCCCAAGCAACCAGGGCTATAAGAGATAGTAGCCAAGCATAGACAAAGGCTTTACCCTGCTCATGGGATTCGCAAACATTGGCTAAGAACTCGTCACATAAGTATTGGGCCCAATTGAGATAGACCCCCTTTGCACATTGACCAGTGAGCCGAATAACATAGGCAAGGACGGTTGAAACCTGGAAGTTTCACATTAGCTTGCAGGCTAGTAATATGGTACCCATCTATGTAGCTGGGTCACTGATGGATTTTATGATGAAGCCCCATGTATTCCTCTCCACATGGTAGGTCTTACGCACATAATCAGTGGTGTCCCCTTCATATTTCTTGCCTACACACTCCAGAGGGTGTGGCCTGTTCATGGGAAGGCCCGTGATTCGATGAACCAAGGCAGCATCTATGGGGACCCTACCCTGAATCCATAGGCAGCCATTGTGTACTAGGGCGAGCAGCTGTCGGGCCAATCGATCCGTGGCGTTGTAATGGCCAAAGTGAGGCATACGCAGCAGGTTTAAGAGCCCGAATCTAGCCAATCTGCTTACCCAGCACTGAGGAAAGACTGTGACCCCATCATCCGTATAAATTTTTTCGAAGTACAGCATGAGGGTCAGCTCAGGGAAGGCTTTGTAATTTTCCAAGTCGTGATCGTCGAATTTAACTTCATGGAGCTTCCCGTGGGGTTCGTTCAGGACAGGGAATTCTCCCAGGCTTAGCTGCATCTGTAGGTAGGTAACCAAGCCATCAAGGTTCTTTGGTGTGCATGTCGAGGGCCTGCGTGAGCTGATGGATGGAGGTAACCAGTTGATCGGATTGGCAGGCAGAGCTTCCTCCTGCACAACCTAAGCTTGAGGTGTTGTTCACAGGGACTTGGTATGCCTCGGGGAGGTCCTAGGCTTCCATGAAGCCCACTTCACAGCTTTGGGGGGCTTCCCTGAGCGCTGTCCATGCCCTCTTCCCTCCTTGTGAAGGGCATCGCGGGAACTTCTTCATCCTCAGACCCGATCTCCATTACTTCCTCAACTTCTGGGGCAATAGGGGCCGAGGGCTTAGATGGGTTGGTGGCTGTCATCCTAGTCTGAAAAATGAATCTCAATTCTGGGTGGCTACTATTAGTAGGGGGATTTTGATCCGACATGAGAGGGACAGTGCAGACCTGAAAAATCTTACAGCTCAAGTTCGCGTGAGATAAAGAGGACAGGTGTAAGTTATGGAAGTGAGACGGAACCCTTGTTTGAGCTATCTGACCCTTTTATAGCGCCTACAGGCATCCAACAGTAGGGTAAACTTGACTTGGAACTTACCATTAGGTAAACGATAAAAAATCCTAAAAATCTTCCCCATTAAATGCCAGTGGCCCGCTCCTTTTAACGGTAACTTTTGCTTTTTACCAGATGTTACTTTGCCAATGACTAGTTTTCACACTTCCTGTGCTCTTGGCGTTCTTGCTATGTCTGGTTCAAACACTTGCACCTCTTGTGCATCTTCCCCCAACACAGGCTTAAGCCCTGAGTACTTCAAACCCAAAGGTATGTTTTCTTGGTTTGTGTCATCGCAACAGAACCAGATCTTCTTCATGAGCAACTCTTTCGGAGGTGCTATGATTACTGCATATTTTTCGAATAAAATTTCGGTAATAAATTATGTGGTCGATAAGCGAGTGTAGCTACCCTTTTTTTGTGGGAGCTGGTGGAGATATAATATCCGTATCCCCAAATTTTGCTAACATGGGGTGCGTCTCAATTCTATCTGTTCGCAGCTCAAGTGGTCTGGTATCCGTGCACACCCTGTTCAATTCTAGGCCAGGACCCTCTCGTGGATCATGCTTACCTTATTTTGGGGCTAGGATGAAATATTAAATATTTTTAATGTCCGCGACTCCCAATTGGGTACTTCAGGTGCAATACACAGGTGCGATTCACCCCATGCTATAGTTTCAATCTTCTACAGAGCTGCATCTAGTGCCTCTGTCCTGCCTACGAACCCAAAAGTTCCCAGAAATTCATCCCTCAAAGCCTCCCAGTGGTGAGTGTGTTGGTGGAGCTCCATATCTAAGTACCATGAGGTGGGAAGTGGTCCCAAGGCATGAATAAGAAGATGGACCCACTCCTGGGCAGTTCTATTGCACCAGTGTTTTATCCAAGTGACCAGATATTCGTGTGGATTTTTGGGTCCAAGGAACGTTTTGATTCGCATGTCAGCTGGGGCCTCAAATCATAGGATCAACATATTCTGACATTCCTCCCAATCCTGGAATACCTCCTCATGTATTACCCACCATTGTGCAGGTGATCCTTGCATGGCGAGCTTACAGGCCCATAGTCGTCGTTCTTGGGGAACCTCGGCTTCAAATGCCCAAAAAAAGTCCCTAACATTACTAGAACCATCAAAATAAGGTAGATCTCTTACCTCCAAGGAGATGCAGTGGAAGTTTTTCATAATCTAAATACATCTTAGTGCAGAGACATCATGTAATTGGTTTTACCAATTCTCCATCTCCCCATCAGAGTCAGAGAAACATTCGATGTCCTTTTCCCAGCAGAGTACCCCCTCTGTCGTGGGGTTGATCCAGTCTTTGTCTCATGCACTCAACTTATAGATGTGATATATATCCTCTTTGTCATGCACTGGTTTTGTGTATCGTTTACCCTCTGTTGGATCTAATGGTACTATTACCCTTATACCGTTATTCTCGAATACCATGCTTCTCTTTTTTAGGTTAATGATGCCTCCCATATCGATGGCCCAATCCAAGCCTAGGAGCATGGGGTAGGGGTCCGCATCTTCGACAATCTGAATTACTTCAAAGTTAGCCCAGACCTTAACCCCTGGGATATCCACCCCAATCTTTGATAGTTTTCCCAATGGAATGATCTTCTGTTGATTGGACATATGCAGCTGGATAGTGGACCATTCCAACTTAGGTTCCCCCATGCATTTCCAAGTTTGTTTAGGTAATACATTCACATCTAACCCTAGGTCCAAAATAACCTAATCCATCTCATAATCACCAATTTGTGCAATCAACCGCATCTCCCTGCCGGTGTGTTTCTTATACCTATAGAGTTTATGTACATCCTTGACTTTCAGAGGGAGGATAGGTCATGTTGTGCAGCTATCTATCAATGCCCGAAGATTTCCCACAACCCTCAGGTTGCACAACAACTTCATACATGCTTGTAAAAATGGTTTGACCTCCTCATCTGCCTTGAGGTCCTCAGGTGGCTGTGAAGTAGATGCCTCTGCCTCAGCAAAGTCCTTGCGAGCTGCGATAAATATTTCTTTCTCCTTCTTTAGATCCAACCCTTCCTGTTTACTAACTGCTGGTCAGATCAGAGGCTTGGTTGTAGTTTTCTCCCCAGGCCCCCCAGTGGCCATCCCACTGCGTGTTATGACATTTACACTTGGATCTTTGTTTCGTAGTTCGGCCTTAACCCTCTGCACATTCTGCGTAGGTGTCAGCTGCTTTTCCTGCATCTTTGCTATCAAGACTGGACAGTCTTCAATCGCATGGTCCAACTACCTGCAATACCAACAGGTCTGTCTTGTGGGGTTTGGACAGTCCCTGGAAAAGTTCCCTACCTCTCCACAGTTATAATAGATGAGTTGCCCTCATCCCCGACCTGCGCTTCCACCTCTTCCGCCTCCCCTGCCCCTTGCTGGGGAGCCCCCTACGCTCAAGAGAGATCTAGGTGAAGATGGGTCTGACTGCACCCTATAGAGATTCCCTCGATCGATCATCAAATCGTACGTCCAGCAGTTCTGTTCATCATGTCCTATCGACCTGCAGAACCTGCACCATCTTTCCAGGCTAGCCTCTGTGCCTCGCTCCTTTCGCAGGTTCTGGATCTTCATGTGCATCGCCTCCAGTTGTCCTTAGATCTGCTAGACGCCTGGTTGGGCATCGTCTCTGGGCACAACTTCTAACTTCATAGTGATCTCCAGGGATTTTTCCGGTGATTCGAAAGTTTGGTCACCCATAGGTACGCATAGGTGAGGCGGCAACATAGCAATGAACCACTCCATGTGTTGTCTGTCATTGTACTGAAATCCTCCTTCCCTGATCACCTTCTTCAGCCATTGATTGACCTCCCATACAGATTCAGAAGGCCCTTGCTTGAAATCCTTTAGATCAACCACTATTTGAGAATAGGACTTAGGCTTCTTGAACTGTTGTTTTAAGGCGTTCTTGACCTCTTCAATGGTTGACTTTGCATGTTGTCTGATGTATCCCATATACCAATCCAAAGCTCTTCCTTAGATGGAAAGGGATAGCTGTGCCCTCTTCACCGCATCACTAGCTACATTTTGCGTAGTCCATACCAATTCTGTGACAAACCAGAACTGCTCCATGTCCTCATCTCCCACACCCTTAAAGGTAGGCAATTTCATGTGCACAACCATGTCGTCTTCTGGTGGTGGAGGTGTAGGTTAATTCTTACCCCTATGCTGGTTTGAAAGTGGTGTGGCTGAAGAACTCTCCGAAGCTGCTTCTCTTACCAGGTTGTAGACAGATCTACCTCCTTCTAGGTTGGTCCGATAGTATTTTCCGCTTCACGTCGTACTTCCATCCGGATCAACAGTCATTCACTTGGTGTGGCTACATAGAATACTTTTTTCGCACAGTAATATCTTAATCAACAATGGTAAAGTATTCAGAAAATTACCCCTAAATCCCTTGAAGAATCTTCGCTCTGCTTCGGAGTAGGTGACGAATTGATCAATGGAAAATTCTGTCACAAATCCTCCTAGCACACTGTCCACCCAGTGATCTACAATGCGAGTGATGGTTTTATCCACCTTCTCTAACTGCTGGATCAATTACAGGGTCCACTGTGTGACCCGCTCGTCCTTCCAACATTTCTGAAATTCGACCAACCTTGCGAGCCACTCCTGGAGCTCGATCGCAATAGTTATGAAGAATATCTCGTATATATTTGTGAAATATACCTATTTTTCCACTCTTTGGTGGTCAACCTCTTACTGCGGTTTTCTTTTAGTGCGAATTCTTGAACTTGATGTTCGAACCATTCATCAATTTATTTTCTTTCAGGTTTCCAGTATGGCCTTAGCATTACCCAATTCCTTTCTCAAAATGCTCCCAGTCTCAGCAACGGAACCATTTGTTGGCTCGAGGGGTCCTGACCCAGGTTTGGAGGTTAAGGTTTGCCAAAAAACCCCTACACTACTGGCCCTTTCGGCAGTGGCCTACTTGCGCAGGCCAAGGTCTTACCCGAAGTAGTATGGGAGGCTGCTAGAACCAGGTTTCCGCACCCTGGGAGAGGTCAGGTAAGTCAGGTAGAGTTTTATTCGACTTGAAAGTTATCAGATAACATATTATAGAACCCAGATCTATCAGTTCCTCCGCATCCACGTGCGCAATATCATGTATGATCGCAATGAACCCCAGATATAGGAAAATAAGGCAATTATCGTAGTTATTCTTGCATCAAGTCTAATAAATGGATTCAGATCAATGGTCAATGCATCATAAACACATAACATAGTTACTTGTGGAGCTCAATATAGAATTATGCATACCATAATAGATCTAGATCGCAGTATAAACACGCAACACCAATATTTTCGTAGCTTAAATCAATGACACAGAGCATACATAAACATATATCACAGATCTAATAGATTCAGAGATTTCAACAACCTTCCGCATTAATTAATCCTTTAGTTCCTTTTACAATACCCAAAAAACCCAACCTGCACACACAGCAGCAGGGTCCGCACACAGCAGGACTGAGGATCTCCGCGCACACAGCCAGTAGAAGTCCTTTCCCCAAAAGCCCAAACAGATCTACTAATTTTCAATTCGCGTCAATCTTAATCCAATTCTGTCTTACAACTCAAAAAGGTTCAACTACTTATACTATTTTAGCCTATGCATCCAATGGTTTGAAAACCGTGGTTTGCAGACTTTTGGTCTACCCTTGACCCATTTACAATGCATTAGGGGCTTTGACCCACCCCAAAACCCCTGCGTTAGACTAAATATAATAAAAAATATACAAAATGGACCAGTTTCGCAGCTCTTGTAGGAGACCCTATTCCAACAACACTTAGCAGTTTCCCAAAAAGAATGTTGCACCTAAGGTTCTCTTCCTATCATCAATATTGTTTGCCCAATCAGCATCAATATAGGTCTTCAACATAAACCCTCTGCTTTTAGCATACAACAGTCCATAATCAGTTGTTCCTTGATATTTTAAAATCCTTTTGACAATCGTGACATGAATTTCGTGAAGGAAAGCTTTAAATATGGCCATAAGACCCATTGCTTGCATGATGTATGGTATCGAAGTTGTGAGATACAACAAGATTCTTATCATTGATTTGTACTCAGTCTAATTTATCATCGGTGTCTCATCTTCTTTGGAAAATTTCCATCATGTAACCATAGGTTTTCTAACTGGATTGCAATCTTCCAACCAAAAATTCTTCAGCGTTTACCGTAGGTAATTTGTTTGGGAGATAAACACTCCATTTTGTGACTGTGAAATTTTAAATCCCAATAAGAAAGACAACTCTCTGATCATGAACATCTCGAACTCTGTCTGCATTCAATTTTCAAATTGATGTCCCAAATTTTCCAAGTCGCTCCCAAAGATTATGGTGTCCACATATACTACTATAATTAGTAGATGATCACCTTCAGACTTTATGTATATATTTTTGTCTCCAATACCTTTCTTAAAGCCTTGTTGCTGAAATTATCGATCCAGTCTTGCATACCATGCTCTGGGAGTCTATTTGAGTCTATATAATGCCTTTTTCATTTTGCACACAAACTCTTCATTTTTGGTGAGCATGAATGCATCTGGATGCTCAATATAAACCTCTTCTTCCAGATCTCTGTTGAGAAATTCATACTTCACATCCATGTGATATACCTTGATTTATTTATGACTGGCAAGGGAAATAAACATTCTGATAACTCCTAGTCTCACTACTAGTACAAAGGTTTCCACGAAATATACCCCCTCTGTCTGGGCATACCCTTTGTGACCTAGATAAATCCCTATTGTGGACAAGAGCGATCTCCCTAGTATCCCAAAATATAACTAGAAACATACATAAGAACATCTCTTTCCCTAAGCTATTAGCATTCAGATTATCAAAATTAGAAAAGAGAGGATAATACTCTTACCTTTCAACAAGATGTTTCTTGAACACTTTGATTTTTTTTCCCGAAGAAATCCTTCAATACTGAGAAGAAACCTGCAATCACAAACATGAAAAGAATCAAAATCATATGCAATGTGTAATAATCCAAACACTAGATTAACTTAATGATCAAGGAGATTAATAATTATAATTGTTTTAATGAATCTGAAAACAACACAATGATAAAAAGTATTGAAATGTATTATTCAGGAATATAAAGAGAAACCTTACAACCAAGCCTTTATGTCATACAGGTTCCTCCTGTATGCCTTCCCAATATTTCTCCTTGGTTTAACAAGCTTTCCACCCTAGAATGGCTAGCATAATATTATCATAAGTGAACCCCCTAACCCTAAAGTTTTAGCTCAATTTATAGCAGAAAATGAGGAGCTTTCATATCAACCAATAGAGGGATGTGATCCAAAAATGAGGGTATTAGGGGTCCTTGATCCAAGGGGATAAGCTCCATGATTGGAGGGATTTAGATCAAATTGGCGTGACTCAGAGGATTTTAGTTGGAAGAATATCCACCCAACTATGCTTCTAGAAGTTACTTTTTTCCTTTACTCTAATTTAAATGGGGTGCACAGGTTTTAATGGGAAATAGAGCATATAATTCCATAGGTAAGCTTAGTATATCCACGCATGCACAGGAAGTGACCGCAAAAAGTGTGCAGACCATGTTTAAGAGTATTTAAGAGCTATTTTCCCAGTTTCCAAGACTTGGTTAAGGAATATAAATGTTTCACTTATAAAGAAGCATGAGTATGGATGGTGATAGATCCATATTAACCATCAAATTTCATGGTGACAAAATTACGTGTAACACCCTTTAAAGACCAAATGAGCCTTGTTCCTAATTACTTTACCCTACTAATTTATCTTGTTTTTGAAAAACTGTTTTGTTCCAATGGAATTTTTCTATTTGGGTCTTGGAACAAGCTCCCAATTGTTCTTCTTCTCAATTTTATCAATTTCTTCATTCATATCTCTCACCCAAAACTTATCTTCACTTGCCTGGCTAAGATTTTTAGGCTAAATCTGAGACATCAGTGCAAGGTTCGCAAAACTTGAACTACCAACAAGTTCCCTCCTAGTATGAATATCCAACAATTTGAATCTCAAGGTGTTGCTTCTGTACATACCTAGAAGGTATTTTTGGCCTTGGAGTTGTGCTCATTTCCATGCCTTCATTATCTTAATATGTTTCATATTGATCTAAAGGCCTAATGTCTAAACTTTCTTCTCCATCTGAGTTCATGTTTCCTTTGGAGGAATCAATTTGTGAAGGAAATTCATATACCACTACATCAATGCAATCCTCGAACCTCTTTGTCCATTTGTTGTAACACTTGTAACCTTTACTTCGAGAAGAGTACTAGAGTAATATACCCTCATCAGCGTGTGAATCAAACTTTCCAGGATTTTTATCATTCCTTTTGATAATTAATTTTTTCCCAAACACCTTGAGGTATTTAACTGATGAAGTTCTTCCATTACATAACTCCTAGGTATTTTTATCACTATTAGGAATGAGTTGTTTTCTATTTGATAGGTACATTTTTTCTTGTGCTTCTTCTCCCAAAAATTTGTGAGATACATCTGCTTCAACCATCATAACTCTACCATTTCTTGTATTGTTATGTTCTTTCTCTCAACCACTCAGTTTTTTTGTGGAGTTCTAGCCACATAATACTATCTCGTAATGCCATGTTCTTCACATAATTATTCTAGCTCCCTTGAATTGAATTCTCCTCCTCTATTTGATATTAAGCATTTGATGTTTCTTTCTCATTTTCTACTTGGGCTTTATTTTTCTTTAAATTCTTAAAATCTTTTGATTTTTCTTTTAGGAGCATGATCCAAGTGGGCCACGTAAAATCATCAATGAGTGGCATAAAATACATTTATACTCTTGGGCTTATTTCTCTATTTGGGTTACAAATATATGTGTGAATGAGCTCCAATGGTCTAGATTAAGAGAAATATTTTGACTTGAAATGACTCCTAGTATGTTTACCAAATTGACATTACTTGCAGTTTGAATTATTAGACCTTGACATTCTTGGAAAACCTCTCATAGATCCCAGCTTGCTGATTCTTATCAACCTGCCAAAATTCATATGACCAAGTCTCATGTGCCACAATCATGCTTCATTCGTTTTTCTTAAATATAAGTTTAATTTGGAGTCATCAAACACATATACATTGTTGTGAGTTCTGATTTATTTTCATACAACCTTTCCATCTTTCTCATTTCAGATCTCACAGTCCTTGGATCGAAATATCACATCATAGCCATTATCACACATCTAGCTTACACTAAGAAAGTTGTTCTTGAGACCTTCCAAGTGCAACACATTTTGATATTTCTTCTTTTGATCTAGACTTACTATGCCTTACCATTAATTCTTGCTAGGGCATTGTTACCGAAAGTTACATTCTTCCCTTTGTCTTTTTATCTTAGCATTTTTTTTTCTTATCCCCGGACATATGCTTGGAACAACCACTATCCACATACCATTTGTTCTCTTGATTATTTGTTGATAGAGTAAGTCCACATTGAATTCTATTTTCATTTTTTCACTTCCAATTCTCCTTATCCATTTGAGAAGTTCATTGTTGAATATTCTAGGACTTATATATGTACTCAAACCTGCTTCTGCACTCACTTTTTGAAACATTCAACATCACTTAACGGGGGAGAGAAATACTTTTTATCTCTAAGAGGAGAGTTTTGAAATTAAAATTTTGATACTTATTATATCTAGTATTTTCATTTATTTCAAATTTGATCCTTCTACAATCAACATCCTTATGTCCAAATATGTGACACTTATAACAATAACCACAAAATAAATAAGTGTGCATGTTTTTGGAAGGTTTAGGAGTTTTTTCATGAAGGTACCTATTTTTTATTGTTGATTGATTCATTATCCATTGGTGTGGCTTCTTGGGGTGGATGGATTTAGTATTCTAGTGATGATTTCCTCTTTTCCTTGCTACCCTCTTGTCTTCAATGATAATTTCTTGAAGCTTCTTTGTATAGATTTTTGGCTCCTCAAATCCCGTGGACCTGAAATTTATCTTTCCCATAGAATATTCATGTGTTCTTAAGTATCCTAGATCATTTTTGATTCCTAAAGACCTTTGTATGTTTAGAATTCGATCTAGTTTTTTTGTTCCTTCTCCAATTTTTTCATTTAAACCTTTCTTAGTCTCCACTCTCCCAAGGTCTGTTCTCAGGGAGACAATCTGTGCCTCAATACTTTGACAATTTTCTTCCCATTCATGGACCAAATCATGAAGAACTTATTCCTTTCACTTAGCTTCTTCTAATTTTACTTTCAAGGATAAAAATTCATCCTTGCATGTTTTGTGATTGTTTCCTTCTACAAATTGTACAACTTTTTCTTTAAATTCTTTTTCTGTTCTTCTATTTTCTCACATGTTTCCTATTTTTATTCTAGTAAAAGGGCTAAACTATATTTTATCTTAATGGATTCTTTAAGTTTTTCCTTTTGATAAAAAAACTCCTCATTGTATGAGTTGTACATACCTTCTTCAACACAATGCAGTTGTTCTTTCAGTTTCCTGCTATTTTTCTTGGCCTTCTTTAACTCATCAAGAGCACTGATGAGTTCCCCTTAGAATTCCACTACTCCTACTTCTTCTTCTTCCTCCTCATAGTCAGTAATGTTTTTTTCCTTGTAGCCTACATCAAATGCCATGAGTAAATATTCATTTGAATTATTTTCTGAAGAGTCCTCACTGTCTGATTCTGGTGTTGGGCTATCCTTTTTAGAATAAAGCCTATTTTTCTTGAAGAACTCCTTCTTATGATGTTTTTAAGTTTTGTTTCTAAATATTTGATCATATTTATTTTTTTTCCTTTCTGTTATTGCCTAAATCTACCTCAGACTGAAGAAGGCAGAGCTCAGGGTAACATCAAACCACACTTAATCTGGTAGCTAGCCCTACCAGATCGGGAGAGGGCTCTCTCCTTGTCAATCTCAGTGAAAAAATGGTTAGTGAGGCTTGAGATGAATCAATTAAAGGCTAATCTTAGGCTAGGTATATATTTAAGGAAGTTGGATTTGATTTGGAAGGTTTTTGTTGGATCAAAGGGAAAGGTAGATTTTGGGTTCGAGGATGAGGCCTAGTTTTTGTAGAGTTCTGAATGGGGCAAGGAAGGCAATTGTTTTGATGCTTTGGATTGAATGAATGGATAGTTCAGACTGGTGAGGAGCTGAATAGGGCAAGATGCTTTCAAGAATCCTCTTCAAACATATGAAAACATGGAAAATTAAACAAAACTCAAGGCAGAGCAAAGCAATCTAATGAATTCCACCTTTATAACTTGTTTGTTTAATTTAAGAAGAAAGGAGAAGGAAAATGATACACATGAAACATCAGTAAACTTACAATCATAGAGAGAAACACACCATCAAAACATAGAGCCACATGGATCCCAAAGAGTGCTGCAAACCCTGGTCTATTCCTTTGCCAAAATTGCAGAGATGAAATGTACAATGAAGTGCCAAGCAATCCCAAGTGTCCAACCCTGAAAATGACTGAAGAATTACAAAATATAGAAAAGCCTAACTCATCCCCATGACTCTAGGGGTCGCGCTCACCATTCTAGGAGCTATTTAAACAAGATCTAAACTAAGAACTGGAAAATAGACAATGAAACAGCTTGCCTCTAAAAGATAGGAAACTGATTCATTCACTTACATTTCACTTTTTGGTGAATGAATCTACTTGGATGAGTAAAAATGTGCCAAAATTACATCAAAGTCATGAAATTACATCAAGTTACATCAATATTTTCACATTTGGAGATAAAAAAGTCAAATTGGCCAAAACTAGGCGAAAATCTGAGCTGCTGAGTGAACACTAGGCCAAAATTCCCAATGCGCCACGCTTGAAATCTCTATGCGTCGCGCCACTTTGAGGCTGATTTTGAGGGTCTTCCCGGAGCCCAAATTGGGCATAGGATAGCTCATTGGAAATATTTTCCTGTTTGATTTACAACCCAAGTGGAATTTCTGGATTTGGTTTCCATTTGCCCCTCCAAAAATCAAATCTCCCAACACTGCTTCCTGTGTGTCCAAAAAGTGGCAGAAAGGCCATTTTTAAGGTGTTTTGACCCTTCAGGCAACCCAAAACTTGTAAAAATATTTATGTAATGGGTAGGCATGTATAAATTTTGATGAAAAATCCAGAAATACAATTTTTTCTTAAAGAGGAGCTGCCAATTATAAGCGCGCGCCAAGTGGCGCTACGTTTAGGGCAGGAAAATCTGTGTTAAGGCCAAAAAATTCAAAATTGACAAAAATTTTCCCAAATTTCTTGAAATTTGGGCTGAATGTCCACCATCAAGTGCTATGCTGAGCTAAAGAAGCTTCAGGAAAAATTTGGATTCTATCATGCCTTTTGCGATGCTTTAGTGCCCTCTTTAGCTTTGCTTTTAGGATCTTGATCCACGCCTTGCAAACATGATTTCGCACCCAATAATGGTTTTTCATGTGCCTCAGCATGTTCTTTTCCTTTTTTCCCTTCTCCAAAAACTTATCCAAATGAATATTGACCCTTTCGAGCCAAGGCTCTCGATCAGCCTCTATCTCTCGCTGAATGGATGTCATCTCGGGTTGGTTTCTTTGGGCATCTTGCCGGTTCTCACGAATATTTTGCAACTCCATGATAGTATGCTGATCTTCCAACTATTTTTTTCGCTACTCTAGGTATTTTATAATCCATTGGGCTCTTTGTAACTTGAAGGTCAAGGTGTCTATCTCTGCCTTATGCTCCTGAATAGTCTCTCTCAACTTTGAGCTTTGAGAGCTCAAATCCTCACCAATGAGTATGAAATCAGTATCTTGGCCTCCTTAAGGCCCCTCATCCTACATAGGCCTCTTACCTATATCCTGTACCTGTACCTGTGCTGCTGATGATGGAGGCGATACCCCTTCCACCCCAGGTGGAGATAGTACTCACCGGGCTGCTGCAAATAATCCTCTGGTGCCTCTCTGATAAGTAATAAACACTGGCACACTGGTAGTCTCTGTCTCCTGATCTCCATGCTGATGTGAAGGTTCACCTGGCTCATGAACAACCTCCGGAGGAACCTCAGGAGCTGTGAAGAAATCATTAGCAATGAAGTCTTCCCATGTAATACCCTGCAAGCCAAGCTGATGCAACAGTACAATTTTAATGAGTGCATAGTGATAAATACTGTTGTACTGTTGCTCGGGAGTTTTCCTCTGCACAAGAGCAGTCATTCTCTCGATATTCCAGCACATGAAATAAGGCATGTTCATCATCCTCACTCTGGTAAAATGCATCAATAACCTGATATGATTGGCATAGAGGCATGAGAATCGACCCTCACAACTGAAATATCCGATAATGAGTTTCATCAGAGGCGCATAAGACTCCTTTAGGAACCGGAAAGGAAACACTCTGTTGAGTTGTCTCACAAAGCTAGGCCTAATATATGGTTCATAATGTACTTTGTCCACCTGTTGTCTTTTTTTCCACTGTTCTCCCACATTCGGTATTCCAGTTGCTTGAGAGATAGTTTCCGGTGTCAGAGTGAAAGTTACACTAGCAAGAGTTACCTGACCATCATGTAAATGCAATACAAACAAACGAGCCAACTCCTGATGATAATGGATCCTAGCAATCATTTCACAATATTGAAAACATGACTGCTGCTGAAAACATGCCATGACAAGTGGACAAGCTTGCAATTCAGCCAATGAGGTGGGCTCCTCTCTCACATGTCTGCCACCTTGTTGAGGCCTTCTAGGTGCATGTAATTCAGTGGTGGAATCACTGTCTCGGTCATAAGATGTATCAGTATCTGTCTCCATGATGTCCAAGGTCTATGCAAGGTGTATATTGGCTTGTATGAGATGAAAATGAGAATTTGGGTGCTTTTGTTTTAGTGCCAAATGTATGGTAGCATGGGGGGACTGTAGAGAAATAGAGTAGTGGGGACAATGGGGTTTAATCAAGTGAAATTTGAAGTGTAAGGATAGTCACTTGACTTCTGAGATTTGATAAGTTTAGGTACAAAGGACAGCCTTGGGAAAACTCAAGGTTTGGGAAATTTCACAAGTGAGATGGGGAAATGGGAATTATAGGGAATGAAATGACTTTAGGGATAGGGAAATAGGCTTAGGAATGAGTGACTTGGGATATAAGGTGAACAGTGAAATGGACTGTTGTGTGGATATAAAAAATGAGAAGGGGAAAAAACAAGGTGATGGGAATAGAATGATTGGCACCAAAACAAGTTCCAAAACCCTAAGGAGGCACTTCTCAATCAAGATAATAGGGTTTAGTTTTGTACTCAAATTTTCATAATCAAACTCATAATTAACACCAAGCACGAGCTATGAGAAATATAGGAGTGGCTTTGACTTACTCGAGCATCGAGCAACCGAGAAAATTTGATGTTGGAGTAGAATGGAAAATTTTTTGTGTTTCGGCCCAATGCGCCGCGCAGTCAACCTAGTGCGCCACGCCCCTCCAATGTGCCGCGCCAGTTCAAGTTTACACACATGTAGCTTGCCCGATGCGCCGCGCTCAGCCTATGCACCGCGACAATTGCCCAGTGCGTCGCGCTCAACAATTTACACACAGTCTTCGCTCCTCCACAATTTTCCTTAGCTCCTTGCTGTCTTTGGCATGCAAATGAATATTTGAAACAATGAAAATATATTTTATGCCAAATATTTTAATTTTTTCTTCTTGAAAACCCACTTTTGTAATGTTTGAAAACTTTGACACTTCACTTTAAAACTCTGTTTTGCTTCCTTTGGCCCTTTGGACTGATGATGAAATTTTTGTCAATCTTTGCAGGGATAGATGGCATGGGGTTTTGGAAAAGGTGACCAGGGCTGCGAATGGAGCACTATTACAACTGAAAAACTTAATAATTACATTGCATTTATTATATAAGGATAAAATAGACAATTTTTATTCAAAACAGAGTTTTGAAGAAAAATCATTATCAAGCATTATGATGATGAAATTTTTTCACTGAAACCTTATTTGAAGCTTCCTCATGTTCCTGCTGACATTATTAGACATTCCGAAGACCAAATTAACGAAACCCTTGACCTAATGAGACTAAAAATCCAAAAATGACTTCTTTGCCAATATTAAGACCAAACATGACTGTACATGATTTTGATGAACAGAATTAGACCAGCAGGTACAAGACATGAGAGATATGAGTGAAAATACCCCTACCGTCAGAGGATCCATTCTCCTAATGGAATGCAGATGACTGAACTGAGTGAGACACCTAAAATGAAATGCAACAAGAGAAATTTGATTTCTGACGGAGGGATGAAGATACCAACTCTAACATTGGCTCCAATGGGGATGGTAGCTCCTTGGAGGTGCCAAGAACTACAAATTTCTGGGAGATTAGGTAGTGCCTTCGTCCATTGGGCTATGGAATCAATAACTTCGACAAACAACACAAGACTCTTGACTCATTTTATTGACTGAAAATCGACTCAAACTGACTCAATTTCGAAACCAAAAATGACTGATAGACGTGACTTGACAAACTCAAACCAAAGCTAAAGTTAATCTTTAGAGTTATAGCCTTCACCTCAAGCCCCAAACTGAAGAAAAGACGACAACACACACTTGCAATGAAACTGAAATAAAATGGTATGTATAGTGACAATGTAAACAACAGAAAACATTTCAAAAATGATATTTCTTTAGCAGCCGACCATTGACCGGCCCTCCTGGACAATCTTCCCCGTTCATCTCTTTCAGAAGAAAAGCATTCTAACCCCGATATGCAGCAATTTTGAAGGGTCCTTTCCAGAGATTTTTGAACTTACCATGCTTACCTTTTTCCTTGTTTCTTGCATCCCATTTCAGCACCACTTCTTCCAATTGAAACTTGTCCGCTTTAGCTTTTCTGTCATATATTTTCTTAATTCTCTCTTGCAGCTTGAACGTGTTTTGGAAAAATTCCTCTCTAGTCTGCTGCAAATGGATCAATTGATTTATTCTCCTTTGCATATGATCATCTTCACTGCCAGCTTCCTGTAGAAGTTTGACTACTGGAACTGCGAGAGCGGTAGGAAATACTGTGTCAACTCCATATACTAGCTCAAAGGGGGACATACCAATGGATTTCTTCTGACTCACTCGGTCTGCCCAAAGTGCATTGACCAACTTCTTATGCCAACTTTACTTGTCAATTTCCAGCAGCTTTTTAATAATGTTGACCAAAAATTTGTTCGAAGACTCAGCTAATCCGTTTCCTTGTGGATGATAAGCGGTTGAGTGTCCCAAAGTAATTTGATACTTGTCACAAAACTCAACCATTATTTTTGATTTGAAAGTTGCTGCGTTATCATTAATTAACTTATTCAGACAATCAAAACGAGACAAAATATTATTCTCAAGAAACGAAATTATTACTGAATCTGTAACCTGCCTGGTGGGAATCGCTTCAATCCATTTCATGAAATAATTCATCGCTATGAGGATCCACCTATGCTGTGCAGAAGAAGCAGGATGAATTTCGCCAATGAAATCCAAACCCCATTGCTAAAAAGGAGCACTTACTTCAATGGGCTTAAGTGGCAAAGGCTGAAATTTCTTCCTCCCTTCAAAATTCTGACATTCATGACAGCCTTTAATAGTCCTATACACATCAGCGAAAAGAGTCGGCCAATAATATCCCGCTCTCAAAATTTTGTTGGCTGTTGTTTTCCAGAAAAGGTGACCTCCGCAATCTCCCTTATGAAAATCCTCCATAACCTGCTTTGCTTCTTCTTCCACCAAATAGTTTAGCAAAACACCACCGGGATCTTTCCAATAGAGTGCATTATTCAAAATACAAAACTTAGCAGCCTTCAATTTTAGAGTTATAATTTTGTTTTTAGCCATTCCTGGTGGTGGTGACAAGTTTTGGAGCACATATAAAATATCCGAATACCAAAGAGAATGAACAAATATTTCTAATACCTGAATTAGTAGACTTTCTTCGTTTTCCTTGGACATAGCAGCAATGAGATTAATGTCCAAGGCATGCAAATTTGACTCAGCCATTAGCTTAGCCAGCCCTTGTACTTTGATAAGCTTTGTAGGCTTTATCTCCACATCATACTCCACCAAGGCAGTAATCCATTTGCCTTGTCTCCCTTCTGGATCTGTTTGCACTAAAACATCCTTAACAGCAGCATTAGGAACATAAGCAACAATATGAGAATGCAGAATATATACTCGAAAATATTTCAATGCTTTCACTAAAGCAAGAGCTTGCTTTTCAATAATGTTGTATTTTAAGGCTGCATCTCTTATGGTTCGGTTGAAAAAAGCAACTGGTTTTTCATGCTCATCTCTTTTCTGCATCAATACTACTACCATAGTATGCTCCGAGGCAAATGAAAACAAAATAAAATCCTGAGTATAGTCTGGGCTGATCAAAACCGGAGCTGAAGAAAGCACCAATTTCACTAAATTGAAATAATTTATAGCCTCCTCAGTCCACTTCATGACACCATCTTTCTTAAGCATGTTTGTAATCTCCCTTAGATGTTCTGCAAGATTAGGCACAAAGCGGCGCAATAAATTCATCTTACCATTGAAATATTGGATCTCCTTTTTGTTCTGGGGAAGATTAATTTGTTTAATAGCTTCTACTCGAGCTGGATCAATACAGATGCCATCCTTAGAGATAATATGACCAAGAAGCTTTCCCTCATCCATGGAAAACAAACTCTTCTTCGGATTGAGTGACACACCATACTTTCTACACCGCTGAAAAACAACCTTCAAATGGTAAAGGTGCTCTTCGTCAGAATTAGAAAAGACTGTCAAATCATCAAGATACACAACTAGAAAAACATCCTTCTCATTTGCAAATGCCATATCCATTGCCCGCTGAAATGTTGCACCAACATTCTTCAAACCAAAAGGCATTTTAGCATAAGGGAAAGTTCCCCACGGAGTGGTGAACGCTGTTTTGTCTCTATCATCTTCATGGACCAGAATTTGGTTATACCTGGAATAACCATCGAGTAGCGACATACGAGATGCTCCAACTACTCGCTAAAGTATGTGATCCATTTTGGGCAACGGATAATTATCTTTCAAAGAAACCTTATTCAGATTCCTAAAATCAATGCACAAACGAATCTCACCTGTCTTCTTGCGTACGGGCACCAAATTAGAAATCCAATCTGAAAATCTTATAGGAACAATGATACCGGCCTTGCACAACCGATTCACTTCCTTCTCTATTGAGGGCAACAACTTTGGATTTATTCTTCTCAACTTCTGCTGAAAGGGTTTTTGATTTGGATTAATCGAAATGGTGTGCTAAATTATGTTAGTGTCATATGTCTTCAAATCTGAATAGTCCCAAGCAAACACATCAGCAAAAGAAGATAACAAACTGATATACTTTGCTTTTACCTGTGGGGATAATGCTTTAGACAATTTCACCATCTTTGGATTTTCAGCTGATCCAATGTTCACATCTTCAACTCCCTTTTCGGTTGGCCACAAGGTTGGTTTTCGAGCTACGTCATCTTGATCTAAAAGCTCCTCTAAAGGTATCAAACATTTAGTAATGACATTATCCTTCAGCTGCAATACTTCCATTTGATTGATTTGTACATCAGCCTCACCATCATCATGCTCTACATCAATAGAAGTGTCTTTGAATTTGCCTTCATTTTGCAGAAATTCATCAATTTCTTCATCATCTTGAAACACTTGCCAATACCTTTGATTTTCCGGGACAGTCAGACGATGCTTCACATGAATTTCAAATTTGTTACTTGAGTTCATCAGAATGTTCAAATCACTTGCTACCTTTGCAAGTGCATTTGCAATACCATTCTGAATACGAGGGACACAAGTCAAAGTATAATCTGAAAAAAATCTCAAGATATCAAGAACTGCATTTCGGTAAGCCCGCATTCGAGGATGCTTAGCTTGGTACTCACCTTTCACTTTCTTGATAACCAATTCAGAGTCGCCATACACTGCAATCCTCTTAGCATTCAACTTTCTAAGAATTTTCAGACCAGCAATCAAAGCTTCATATTCAGCCTCATTATTTGAACAACCAAAAGACAATTTATAAGAACAGACCCTTACATTACTCGGTACCTTATTTGGGGCAGAAAAAGGGCTACGTACCCAAATGCCAATTCCAGCACCATCATTTCCTACTGAACCATCAAAATCCATGGTCCACAAACCATCTTCATCCTCTTCTAAGTGCTGAAATTCTGTTTGCTCTGTTATTTCTGCTTGTTGTCCATCAACTTTTTGCTGCTGTCAGAAGGTTGATTGCTCAGCGGGACTTTCAAGTTTTCGTCTTTCTTTCTTCAAGACCTCTTTGAAATTCTCAGTGATTTCTATAATGTCTTCTACTTCCACTAATTGGCTATTTACATCATTGAAACTATCTGAATACAAAACAAATGATTCTGAATCTGTATGTACATAGTTGATTGGATGATTTACCGGTTTCTCCTTGCTGGTGATCATATATTTCATTTTTTGCTCATGATATAATTTTCTCATCTGACCAAACACAGGAATAGTAGCATAGGATAAATCAAGCTACAATGTCCCCTTTAGTTTTGCTCCCCAAGATCTGGAAAGAAGCATGCCAAATCTAGGAGGAATATCCGCCACAACCACATCCATAAAAACATTTTTAGTTGGAATCTGATCTAAACTGACCACCAAATCTTTGATAAGCCCAATGCATCTTACTCTACTAGAATAGAAAAAATACAGATCATGATACTTTCTAGTGATATCCAATCCGAATTTCTCCATGATTGCCCTTGGCATGAGATTATGAGAAGCTCCAAAATCAAACATAGCATTATGTAACACATAATCATGCACTCTAAGGCTGATATAAAAAGGAGGCACATCACTATCTGGAGACTCACCATCCAATGCTGGACCAACTATCAACTCAGGTTGATCATCCTCCACATTTACCATATTAGACAATGGATCTAAATTCAAAATCTTAGACACCTGACCCTTATAGTTGTTGTTCTTCATCAATTCAGTCAAAGGAATGGATACTTTTAACTTAGCGATTTCATTTTCTAAGCTAAAAACTGAAACTTTCTCGACCTCTTTGGCTAGAACATCCTTCTTTTCAGCTTTCTCCTTTGATACAATTGGCTGATTGGATCTTTCATTTGCTGATGGGGATTTTCTAGTAGTGGGATCAACTATCTCTTTTCCCCCCTTCTGTGCAATGGGTGAATCATTCTTTAGTGCTGAAACTTCCTTTCTCTTTTGAATTGGATTAATAGGGACATCTCTGTTTCTAAGTGAATATTGTCGCTGTTGCGCTGTAAAGGCATTCATATATCCCCTTTGATACTCATCCGACTCTTCTTCAAGAGCTGTGTCATTTGCCAAGATGAAATCCTCGTCTTTTTGTACAGCAGAGCTTTCTGAATACTCCTCATCTTCAATGATATAAATTGGCAAATCATCAGGTGTAAAGAAGTGATTCTCTTCTCCTATTACATTCTCTTCATCATCTGATTCCAGACCAACAAAATTCTGCTGTAAAGGTGTCTTCACTTGCTGCTGTACTGCTGGTTCTTGTGCTCGCTGTTCTCGTTGCTTGATTCTGAATTGCGGTTGCTGTTGGCCACGGAAGTTAGGATTTCTGATCTGCGGTTTAGGATTATCAAGTGTTAATCTTTCAAACATATTTTTCATCTTCCAAAGCATTTGATCTGATGTGGAAACCTCTTCCTTTATTGCTACTTTCTTTTCAGCTCTCATTCTAGCTCTCCTGGCATTCAAATTAGCTTCAACACTGACTGCAATTTTCTGCATCTCCTCTAAAGTAGCCGGACTTCTTTCTCTCAATTGATAAGCCATGTGAGGATCGAAACCATCCAAAAAATTAATCAAAGCTAATCCCCTAGGTGGATTTATATCAGCAGGAATTTCATTGTAAACAGAATTGAATCTAATACAATAATCTTGGACAGACTCACCAACATTCCGTTTGATATTGTCATATTCGGAAAGAATTGAAAGAGGGTCTTTCTGTGCTTCCCATCGATCCAAGAATTGTCTTTGAAGATTAGGCAGTGTAGCAATACTTCTAGCCGGCAAAGCTCTAAACCACTTTCTCACTTCTTCTCCAAAGGTTTGAACAAACAATCTCATGGTCACATTTTCTGCATCAATCTCATGAAGATCGAAGAAATCTGCCATCCGATCAACATGTTGCTGAGCAGTGACACTTTGAGAATTGCCATAAAACAATGAGATTTTTCTTTGATAGTATGCGGGCATGTCATCCAAGTTTTGAGGCAATGCGAAAGGTGCAAATCGAGTAGCCATTGTTCTACGTGGATTTACAACCGGTCTTGGGGATATAGGTGGAGTCGTAGCAGTAGATGTATGAGGTGTATGTGGTGTGGATGGAGAGGCTATTGTAGATTGTTGATCAGGGATAGAAGGTTGCATGGGAATGGTAGGAATGAAAGGAGGCTCGATAGGAATTTGTGAACCAAATGTAATTGCAGATGGCCCAAGAGTTTCAGATGCAGACTCTATGAATTCGGGAATGTTTGTTGCCACAATGGAATTCTGAATATTCAAAATGTAACTGTCAATGGATCTATTAGCCTGTTCAATTTCAAGATATTTGATAAACTCGGGATTTATGACAGTAGAACCAATAGCACTTTCAGACTTAGTTTCAAACAACGACAACTCAAATTGTTCATCAAACTCGAGATCTTCAAAATACTCAAAAACAACGGGACATGAATGATATTTAAACAAAGGTATCACAGGACTTTCTCGACGATGGATTCTTGAAATCAGATTGGGATTTTCATACACAGGAGGTGGATCGGGATCTGGATTTGATCTGGTATGTCGTCTGGAAGCCAGTGTGTTGAATTATCTCAAGAATCAAAAGGACAAAACCAACTTGTTCAGCCTATCGAATTCTAGACTCATCACCCAAAAGTCTAGAATGTCTGATGTACTGGGGAAATTCACAAATTAGATGTTACATTTACAAACTAGACCGGAGATTGACTGAAGCAGCGTTTATCTACTTTCGCTAATGCAAAGCAAGAGCGTTTCGAAGGCTACCTGGCATAACTTCAGGCTCCGTCTGTAGCTTATAAAAAAAATAACACTAACAAGAAAACCATTTTATCCCCAGTATGGTTGCCACTATGTTATTGCCTAAATCTACCTCAGGCTGAAGAAGGCAGAGTTCAGGGTAACATCAAACCACGCTTAATCTGGTAGCTAGCCCTACCAGATCGAGAGAGGGATCTCTCCTTGTCAATCTCAGCGAAAAAATGATCAGTGAGGCTTGAGATGACTCAATTAAAGGTTGATCTTAGGCTAGGTATATATGTAAGGAATTTGGATTTGATTTGGAAGGTTTTTGTTGGATCAAATGGAAAGGCAGATTTGGGTTCGGGGATGAGGCCTAGTTTTTGCACAGTTCTGAATGGGGCAAGAAAGGCAATTGTTTTGATGCTTTGGTTTGAATGAATGGATAGTTCAGACCGGTGAGGAGTAAATAGGGAAAGAGGATTTCAAGAATCCTCTTCAAACAGATGAAAACATGGAAAACTAAACAAAACTCAAGGCAGAGCAAAGAAATCTAATGAATTCCACCTTTATAACTTGTTTGTTTAATTTGAGAAGAAAGGAGAAGGAAAATGATACACATGAAACATCAGTAAAATTACAATCACAGAGAGAAACACACCATTAAAAAATAGAGCCACATGGATCCCAAAGAGTGCTGCAAACCCTGGTCTATTCCTTTGCCAAAATTGTAGAGGTGAAATGTACAATGAAGTGCCAAGCAATCCCAAGTGTCCAACCCTGAAAATGATTGAAGAATTACAAAATATAGACAAGCCTAACTCATCCCCATGCCTCTAGGGTTCGAGCTCACCATTCTAGGAGCTATTTCAACAAGATCTAAACTAAGAACTAGAAAATAGGCAATGAAACAACTTGCCTCTAAAAGATAGGAAATTGATTCATTCACTTACATTTCACTTTTTGGTGAATGAATCTACTTGGATGAGTAAAAATGTGCCAAAATTACATCAAAGTCATGAAATTACATCAATTTACATCAAGAGTTTCACATTTGGAGATAAAAAAGTCAAGCTGGCCAAAACTAAGCGAAAATATGAGCTGCTGAGTGAAAACTAGGCCAAAATTCCCAATGCGCCACGCCTGAAATCTCTATGCGTCGCGCCACTTTGAGGCTGATTTTGAGGGTCTTCCCGGAGTCCAAATTGAGTGCAGGATAGCGCGTTGGAAATCTCTTCCTGTCTAATTTCCAACCCAAGTGGAATTTCTAGATTTGGTTTCCATTTTCCCCTCAAAAAATCAAATCTCCCAACACTGCTTTCTGTGCGTCCAAAAAGTGGCAAAAAGGCCATTTTTAAGGTGTTTTTGACCCTTCAGGCAACCCAAAACTTGTCAAAATATTTAGGTAATGGGTAGGCATGCAAAAATTTTGATGAAAAATCCAGAAATACAAAGTTTTCTTCAAGAGGAGCTGCCAATTATAAGCGCGCGCCAAGTGGCGCTATGCGTCAGGCAGGAAAATATGTGTTAAGGCCAAAAAATTCAAAATTGACAAAAAGTTTCCCAAATTTCTTGAAATTTTGGCTGAATGTCCACCATCAAGTGTTGTGCTGAGCCAAAGAAGCTTCGGCAAAAATTTGGAGTCTATCATGCCTTTTGCGACGCTTTAGTGCCCTCTTTAGCTTTGCTTTCAAGATCTTGATCCGCGCCTTGAAAACATGATTTTGTGCCCAATAATGGTTTTTCATGTGCCTCAGCATGTTATTTTCCTTGTTTTCCTTATCCAACAGCTTATCCAAATGAATATTGACCCTTTCGAGCCAAGTCTCTCGATCAACCTCTATCTCTTGCTGAATGGATGTCATCTCGGTTTGGCTTCTTTGGGCAACTTGCCGGTTCTCATGGATATTTTGCAACTCCATGATAGTATGCTGATCTTCCAACTATTTTTTTCGCTGCTCCAGGTAGTTTATAATCCATTGGGCTCTTTTCAACTTGACAGTCAAGGTGTCTATCTCCGCCTTCTGCTCCTGAATAGTCTCTCTCAACTTTGAGCTTGGAGAGCTCAAATCCTCATCAATGAGTATGAAATCAGTATCATGGCTTCCTGAAGGCCCCTCATCCTGCATAGGCCTCTTACCTCTGTCCTGTACCTATACCTGTGCTAATGATGATGGAGGCGAGACCCCTTCCACCCCAGGTGGAGATAGTACTCACCGAGCTGCTGCAAATAATCCTCTGGTGCCTCTCTAATAAATAACAAACACTGGCACACTGGTAGTCTTTGTCTCCTGACCTCCATGCTGATGTGAAGGTTCACCTGGCTCATGAAAAACCTCTGGAGGAACTTGAGGAGCTGTGAAAAAATCACTAGCAATGAAGTCTTCCCATGTAATACCCTGCAAGCCAAGCTGATGCAACAGTACAATTTTAATGAGTGCATAGTGATAAATACTGTTGTACTGTTGCTCGGGAGTTTTCCTCTGCACAAGAGTGGTCATTCTCTCGATATTCTGGCACATGAAATAAGGGATTTTCATCATCCTCACTCTGGTAAAATGCATCAATAACCTGATATGATAGGCATAGAGGCGTGAGAACCGGCCCTCACAATTGAAATATCTGATAATGAGTTTCATCAGTGGCGCATAAGACTCCTTTAGGAACTGGAAAGGAAACACTCTGCTGAGTTGTCTCACAAAGCTAAGCCTGATATATGGTTCATAATGTACTCTGTCCACCTGCTGTCTTTTGTTCCATTGTTTTCCCACATTCAGTATTCCAGTTGCTTGAGAGATAGTTTCCAGTGTTAGAGTGAAAGTTACACCAACAAGAGTTACCTTACCATCATGTAAATGCAATACAAAAAAACGAGCCAAATCCTGATGATAATGGATCCTAGCAATCATTTCACAATATTGAAAACATGACTGCTGCTGAAAACATGCCATGACAAGTGGACAAGATTGCAATTCAGCCAATGAGGTGGGCTCCTCTCTCACATGTCTTCCACCTTTACGAGGCCTTCTAGGTGCATGTAATTCGGTGGTGGAATCACTGTCTTGGTCATAGGATGTATCAGTATCTGTCTCCATGATGTCCAAGGTCTATGCAAGGTGTATGTTGGCTTGTATGAGATGAAAATGAGAATTTGGGTGCTTTTGTTTTAGTGCCAAATGTATGGTAGCATGGGGGGAACTGTAGAGAAATAGGGAAGTGGGGACAATGGGGTTTAATCAAGTGAAATTTGAAGTGTAAGGAAAGTCACTTAACTTTTGAGATTTGATAGGTTTAGGTACAAAGGACAGCCTTGGGAAAACTCAGGGTTTGGGAAATTTCACAAGTGAGATGGGAAATGGGAATGATAGGGAATGAAATGACTTTAGGGATAGGGAAATAGGCTTAGGAATTAGTGACTTGGGATATAAGGTGAACAATGAAATGGACTGTTGTGTGGATATAAACAATGAGAAGGGGAAAAAACAAGGTGATGGGAATAGAATGATTGACACCAAAACAAGTTTCAAAACCCTAAGGAGGCACTTCTCAATCAAGATAATAGGGTTTAGTTTTGTACTCAAATTTTCATAATCAAAATCATAATTAACACCAAGCACGAGCTATGAGCAATATAGGAGTGGCTTTGACTTACTCGAGCATCGAGCAACCAAGCAAATTTGATGTTGGAGTAGAATGGAAATTTTTTTGTGTTTCGGCCCAATGTTCCACGCAGTCAACCCAGTGCGCCGCGCCCCACCAATGCGCCGTGCCAGTTCAAGTTTACACAGAGGCAACTTGCTCGATGCACCGCGCTTAGCCTATGCACCGCGACACTTTCCCAGTGCGTCGCACTCAACAATTTACACACAGTATTCGCTCCTCCACGATTTCTTCGCTCCTCCACGATTTTCCTTAGCTCCTTGCTGTCTTTGGCATGCAAATGAATCTTTGAAACAATGAAAATATAATTTATGCCAAATATTTTAATTTTTTCTTCTTGAAAACCCACTTTTGTAATGTTTGAAAACTTTAACACTTCACTTTAAAACTCTGTTTTGCTTCCTTTGGCCCTTTGGACTGATGATGAACTTTTTGTCTGTCTTTGCAGGGATAGATGGCATGGGGTTTTGGCAAAGGTGACCAGGGCTACGAATGGAGCACTATTACAGCTGAAAAAATTAATAATTACATTGCATTTATTACATAAGGATAAAATAGACAATTTTTCTTCAAAACAAAGTTTTGAATAAAAATCATTATCAAGCATTATGATGATGAAATTTTTGCACTGAAACCTTATTTGAAGCTTCCTCATGTGCCTGCTGACATTATTAGACATTCTGAAGACCAAATTAACGAAACCCTTGACCTAATGAGAATAAAAACCCAAAAATGACTTCTTTTCCAATATTAAGACCAAACATGACTGTACATGATTTTGATGAAAACAATTAGACCAACAGGTACAAGACATGAGGGATATGAGTGAAAAGCCCCCTACCGTCAGAGGATCCATGCTCCTAATGGAATGCAGATGACTGAACTGAGTGAGACACCTAAAATGAAATGAAACAAGAGAAATTTGATTTCTGACGGAGGGATGAAGATATCGACTCTAACACTTTCCTTATAAGAGAACTTGGATGAAAAATGTCCAAATATTCCAAAATCAAAGAATTTAAAGGGAAAATTCCATTTATACTTGGTGAGCTCTGGTATTCCACCAAGAGTGCTGCAACTCCCAAAGGCTACTCTACTTTACTTTATCAACCCGAGGTTCATAAAAAATTGCAGGTGACAGTGTTATATACACAACAGATGAATTCTACTCATCTCATCCTCATTCGATTCCTATGAAAGGGTGTTGTTTCTAGGGTTTCTGAGTGAAGTATGTCACAGTTCAGAATTATACCTAGACCTACACGACACTAAAAACCGTTACTCTATCAACAATCAAAGGATTATTCTAAAGCAAGAAGATACATCTAGCTATTTTGAAAATAAATAAATCTATAATGTAGGCTATGGCAAGAAATAGAAGCAAACTAGGCAACATTCATGAAGTAAAGTGTTGAACTGAAATTGCAAAAACAAGACTAATATAATAACACATTTCTGGACCAAATGGATAAAAACCCTCTAAATACTTCATTCTTTAAATATCATGCTTTTAATCATGCATCTAGTCATTAACTAACTATGGCTGTAAATACTCTGTTTTTCAACCAAAGGAGAAGGCACTAAGGTGGCTTAGGAAGGTCTTGGACTCATGTATGCAGGGATGAAGGTGTGTTTATGGTTATGGTAGGTCTAGATGAGGTGGAGGATGGTTTCTAGGTTGAAGGAGAGGCCAACGAGTGCTACTATAGGGTATGCTACAGGTTTCCTGTAGTGCCACAGGAAAGTCCTGAATTGCTACAGGAAACAAGTCGAGGGCAGTCTGTGGCTAAAAATGGTGGGAAAAAATGTAAGGGAGGTGAAATGAAGGTGAGCTTGGATGGATGGAAGGTTTCAAACCCCTTGGCCAAGCTCAAAACCTCTTGCAAAGCCCATCTTGCACTTATAGGGTTGCTCACGGTGTGAAGGTGAAAATCTCAAAAAAATGGCTAAAGGTGATTTGGTTGAAAGAAGGTTGATGAAGGGTGAGAATGAAGCTAGGGGCATTGGTGAATTTCTCCTCTGTTGTGCTACTTGAACCTGCAAGAAAACTACTTGTTCATGAAACAAACATTGGAAAATATATGATGAAGAAGATGGAAAAGATGAGTTGAATTTGGCAAGAAAACCTACTTAAGCATTCAAATAGAAATCTAACTCAATATTATCAACATGTTAATGACACTACAACAACCTATCGATTCTTTCCAAGAAATCATAAAATAAAGAGAAAATTTGGGCCTGTGGTGGAGATCTGCCCTCCTCAAGCTCCAATGAAAGAGATGAGAGAGGGAGTCTTTAACACACAAATTTCTAAGTTTATATGTTACTTTACCAACATCTATGCAAGCCTAACTACACCAAAGATAAAATGGAAGCAAAAAAAAAAAAATTGAAATGTAAACAAACTAGCTAAAACTCATAAAGAAAACTAGCTACAATGGCATAAAAATAAGCATGAATACACAAGAGAGAAAAGGCCAATGGATTGGGCCCTAACCCACAAGCCTAGCCCTCTGAAACTAAATCAGTGAAGGAAAATCTGAATACTCATCTTATTTCAGATTATAGTCCCATTACATAGTCATGAAAGTCTCAAAAACCTATTACAAGAGCTAAGAGTCTACTAGCTTCCTCCAAAATTCGAATCCTAATGAGCTCTTTCTTTGCCCTTTTTAACCTAAATGGTAGCTACCAACAACTCCCTAAAAATTAGGTGATGTGTCCCCTTTAACTGTAAGAGAAGTGGAGATTTGGTGCACTTTATCTCCCACTTGCTTGGTTACCTTTGATTTCGAGTTGTTGGAAGGAATCTCGAGGATTCCTTGGCTGCCTTTGGGAGTTAAGGAGGTGGAAAACCCTCCTAGAATCTCTCCTTTCTTTCTACTCCAAGATTTAATTTCAAAATATTCAACAAAAGTGGAATATCTTCATGATTATCCTACATTTAAACCATATTAGGCATGCGAAGTATGACAAGTATTAATCACCATCTACATTAGCAACATATGACCATAATATAATCAAATGTGATAAAAAGAGGCTAATAAGGATAAAAATGTTACAATTAACCCCTCCAATTATACCTAATGATGGAGCTCATCATCACCCCCCTGCCAAGTGGTTTCTCATCCTCTCAGCAACTTATTCCTCCTTCTCCATCTCTTTTAGTGCTTTAATGGCCCCTTTGAACTCCCAAGGAAGAAGTGAAGGAGTTCCTTCAGGAGGGTAGAACCCAACATTATTTTATGCCTCCTCTAATTTTCTTTTTTCCTCCTCTCAGTCTTTCCCATCACCCAGTCCCAACATCAAATTTGGACTGAGTTTCAAGCCAAGCCACTATATTTCCATTGCTTGCATAGTCGTCTTTTATAGTGGTGCCCTTTCTAGAGCACTCCTCAATCTCTCTGGGGTGTAGTATTCCATGTTTCTGAGACTGAAGGGAGGGTCATTCCATCTCCTTTGAATTTCCATTATAAATTCATCTCCCAACAACCTAGAAACATCATCAAAATGGGAAATGGCTTGTGCTTGTGTGTTGAGGTACCTGTCTGCAAGTGTGGCATCCTTTTCTATCTTGAGATGGTTGTTGATGACTCCCCTAGGGCTAAATAGTTCTACCCTAATGTGTAGAGGATATTTTTTTTCTCTTCTCATTATCATCTTTACTTCGTGTGCTCCTTCTTTCTCATTAACCATCCAAGAGGCTAATTCCATCAACTGCATGTCTCCCATTCTTGGGTTAGGGTCCCAAATGTTCAAGTTTGTCAACACAATATTGTGCATGTATAATTATGCCATCTTTTCCTTGTCTTCCATGATTTACTGGCTACAAAATTCAATGAATTGTCTGCAGTTATGAAAAGGTAAAGACCCATGAGAGGCTAGTGTATTGATTTGAAATTGGAGCCAATGTTCTTTGAGGTAGATTTCATAGGAGTCTGATGGGTATCTATGTTGAATTGGCTCCATGCACAAATAGGCCATGGTGTCCATTTGTTTGTCTTTTTGCTGAAGCTAAATTTTCAACCTTTCATTCTTTGCCTGGGCTTCCTAAAAATATTATTTCAAAATGGATTCTCTGAGCCTAACATTAGAAAAATCCCTTCCTAAATTAGTGACCTTTTCCTCCATGATTCCTGTGTTATGCACACCTTTTTTTGTAGCAATTGTCATCCAATGATGGGTGTGTGATCTTTCTTGTTCTAACTGATAAAATAAGGGGATTGCAAACTTTTGAGGAATAAATCTGTCCCCTTAAATAAATGTATATTAAGAACTGAGATTTGGCTGAGGGCTAGGGTGTGACACTGCTGATATATCTTTAGGGACAAGTTTTGGGGAGGTAGGCTCCTCCCTTTTATCTTTCTCTTCCTTTGCTTCAGCATCTTGACCTTCATCTTGTGCTTCTTTATCAACTTCTTGGATCTCTTCCCCACCCATGGGTGTCTTATCTCCTTCCCACAAGGCTTCCTGCTCTGATTCGGGCACTGCTGGAGTTTCCTGTAGCAAACTTTGTTTTCCTGTAGCAAACCTTCCCTTTCTTGTTTTTCCATATTTTGTTTCTTTTGAGGGTCTGTGGGGATTGGTATATATATAGGGGATGCCAACTTTGATGAATGTATTCTCCTCTATGTTACATGTGTCCTTTCAGGTGAAGTGACCTCTTGAACCTTTCCCTCTTCTAACCTTACTTCATCATCCTTCTTGGGTGACTCCTCAATGGTTATAGGGCTTTTTTTTGGAGTCTATGGTTTCCCCTACCTTACCCTTGCACTCTTCCTAGTCTTGAAGCACATGGGTGTTTGTATCTTCCTCTTTTATTTCACTAGTGTGCTCAAAGTGGCTAAGGTAGCATCCAATTCTTTCTTTTTTATCTCAGGTGATATGATAGTTTTTTTAGGAGAGATATCCATGCCTAGCTTAGGGTCCAATATTTCCTCCTACTCTGTATTCTGTTCCTTCTTCTCCTTAGTTTATTCTTCTTTTGTTTTATCTCCCTCTTTTTCTTCTTATTTCCATTTCTTTGGTTCTAATATTTTTTTTTTTTTGTTTCAACCTTCATCTCTTCTTCTTCCTCATCTTTCCCTTCTATATCTTCAAACTCCCCCTCTTATTATTCTTCTATTTCCCTCTCTCCAAGACTAAAGGCATAGGTTTCTCCAATTTGGGTGGATATGAAGGCTTCCCTATCCATGTCTATGAATGAGGACCAATGCACAAGGAGGTTCAATCTGCTTAGAGCATCACTCACTATCAACTTGATGATGCCATGATGAGCCAAATGATGGTACTTCCTTTCCCTCACCTTTTTTATCATGTCTGTGATTGAGTGCAATAATAAATAAGGGATTCTCAATATTTTTTCTAAAGGGATTTCTCCTTGAAATATGAGTTCATTTAGCAACCTGAAGTGGTATTCTTAGACTACACTAAGCCTGCCCTCACAGGAAATTAATTTCATAATGTGGAAGGATACTTCATCCCAGGGATATGGAAGGCTTTCTTTCCTCACTCCATTTTTATCTTCAATGAATTATTCTCCTGGAAGAAATAATCTCTTCTTGGTTTTAGTTCTGGGCACCCTATCTTCCCAAATCCACTTGACTCCTAAGCGAAAATCGTGTTGGAATCATGATTGTGTTAGACCAAAACCTGCAGGTGTTAGTATTTACTACAATCGTCAGAGTTAGGATCCACGAGAGGTGGTCAGTCCATGTCGCGAAACACACGGGGAGCGTTGAACCCAATGTCCAACAATCTCCCCCCAATGCGAGCCAGGGAGTTTTGAACTTGAGACCTGTCACTCTGATACCACTTGTTGGAATCACAATTTTCGTTAAACCAAAACCCGTAGGTGTTAGTCCCTGCTACAATCACCAAAATTAGGTTCCACGAGGGGTGGTTATTCCATGTCACGAAACACATAGGGATCATTGAACCCAATGTCAAACAAATCAGTGATTTTGTTGATTAATTCAGGTGTCATTGTGATAGATAGGCCTCTAACCACAGTGGTGGCTCTCTCATCTTAGTGTGATTGCAGGGCCACTGCAAATTCTCGAGCTATCTCCTCATCAAAAACATTTAGGAGCTCAAAGTAACCTAACCACTAGTGGTTCCTGGAAATATCCATTACCTGAGGGTGCAATCTTATTATTTTGATATCAGTGGGCTTCCTTATGTTAAATCCTCCTATTTTGTGGTTGTGATAGGAATGTGGCTGAATGGTTTTGCTTGAGAGCTATTTGTGAGGTGTTGCCCAGGAGATTATGGTTTCAAACAAATTCAGACTACCTTGATTTCACCACTTAATTTCCAATTTATGACTGAGTGTGTATAAATTTCATGGAAAAATTACAATTATGGAGGGTGGAAACCACTTAGCTCTAACCTTTGGTGTATTTTCTTGGGAGATGGTGACCTTAGGATGTAATACGTGCTTAATTTGTTATTCTTTTCTCTTTTTATCACTTCTGAACCTCCTGTGAAGTTTCATGTAGCACTCACTGTTTCCTGTAGCTCAGGTTGTGCATGCAATCTTAGCTTTGATGCTTTACTCTTTGATGGATCCTCTAACTTCCCTTTCTCACTCTTCTCTCAAAATGATAAATGAAGTGAGCATAATGAGCCAAAGCTTACCTATATGGAATCTTAACCAAATTTGTAGTGGAGTGATGACTTGGAATGGGCACAATTTTTCCCCTTTTGGATCATTATTCCCACTCTAGTTAATCAGTGCCCCTGCCTTGAAATCACCTCCTTGTCCTTGTTAACTCACCCTTGAATGATGACTTGCATAGGTGGCATGTACACTCTACTTATCATCCACTTTAACTCTAAGAGGGTGGTCATGTTAACTAGCCACCTTTTTTTCTTTGTATTCTCTAATTCTTGACATTAAATAATTTTGATCAATATGAGCACATAGTGAGAGGTGAAGGGCCATACCTAAGCCTACATGTTGCCAGTGTGTTGCAAAAATTATTTGAGCAGCTTGTTTATGAGTGAGTTGCTTAACATTTTTATTTGTTTTTTCTTCTTGTAGGTGTAGCATGTAAGTCCTCATGTGCCTTGGATGGTGTGTTAATCCTCATAGAGTATGTAGGTGGTCCCTTGAAGCCATTTCCATCAACTATTCCTCATATTTTGACCTTGTTGTGCCATGTACAACCTTGCTATAGGAAACTTTTTAACTTCCTGTAGCAGCCTCTTCTTTGCTTCTTAGGGCTCCATATTTCTTAGAGATGGTGGGAAATGGTGTATGGAGGTTAGGGATGGAGTGATGGAATGAGTGGAGTGATGGAGAGGTGAGGATAGATATCCCATGCCACGGTATAGGTGATCTAGCTGCTAGCAGCACACAAAGGGTTTAGAGATTGAATCCTTGTGCCTGTAGTGAAGTGAGGGATAGGAGTGTTAGGTATAGGAAAAAAATGAATTATCATGATCTTTTTGAAGTTTATAAGCCCTTGATAGATCTACTTTTCTTGCAAATAAGTTTCCTGTAGGCGTTACAGGGTTTCTTGTAGCACTACATGAACCCTATAAAAGCTATAGACTTTCTTGTAGCAATTACAGTCAGGAGAAAAAAATGAGTTTGATGCCTACTTAAAAGGAGAAATGAGTGAATGGGTGCATTATGGAGTTTCCCATGGAGTGGGTAAGCAGAGGAGAGAGAGAAGAGAGGAAGAAAACTACTCCTCTAGTTCTAAAACCACCTCTAATAAAAAACCTGCAAAATAGAAAACAAGTGAGTACATAGGTATCATTTCTTCTTTTTATATTTTTCTTTTTGATTTTTTTTTTGAAGGCAGGTGGGCTACCTCCATAGAGGTTTTCATCCCATAAGCCTACCTTGGGAACCTCAAGGATGTTTTCACCCAAAGATGTTTTATTCCTTTTTTTTTTTTGCTACGGGATTGCCTTATGGAGGTTTTCAACCCTGAAGTTGGCCTTGGGTGCCTCAGAGAGGTTTTCATCCATGCCTCTTTATTTATTTATTTATTTTTCTAGGAGGGGGAGGCATTGGAGACTATAGAGTTTCCAATGAAATACACCTACATTTTTGTGGAATATATAAACTCACCCATATACAGGGGCTTTTTGTAAACCTTGAGCCTGTAACCATTGATAAGTAGGGGAATCCCCTCCTCATCTATGGTCCTGATATGAACTGTGCCATTATCATAGAATTTTTCCACTTTGTAAGGTCCCAACCATCTTTTCATTAATTTTCCTTTGAAATCCTTGAACCTTGAGTCATACAGCAATGCCCAATCTCCCTTTTGAAAGGTCTTCTTCTTAATGTGCTTGTCATGCCAGACATTCCTTTGCAGTTGAATCACTTCTGTGTGAAGGAAGGCCTGCATCCTGAACTCATCTAAACTATTTAATTTCAACAACCTTTCTTGTTGGGCCTTTGTGATATCCAAGTCTAACTCAGCTTCCATCCTCAAGGTGTTGAACTCAAACTCAATTGAAAGCAGATATTTCTTCCCATAGACCAAGTCATAAGGAGCGAACCCTGTTGTTGTGTTCCAAGTGGTATTGTAGGCCCAAGTGGCTTCTACCAACCTGTCCGCCCAATATTTTATGATATTTCTCACAACCTTGGTGAGGATATTCTCCAAGGCTTTCTTGGTCACTTCCACTTGTCCATTTGCTTGAGGATGGTAGGCATTGGAAGTATTATTCTTTATCTTGTGCCTCCTAGGAATATTTTTAATGAGATGAGATGTGAATTCAGCTCCCTAATCAGTGACTACCTATTTGGAGTATCCAAACTTGTAGAACACATTCTCTCTCATAAATTATTCTACCTTCTCCTTGGTTTCTACCTTTACAACCCTTTTTGTAGCCCACTTTATCAGGTAGTCAGTGCAGATTATGATATATTTTTTCTTCCTGGATGGTGGATCAATGGGAACAATGAAGTCCATGCCCCAATTGTCAAATGGATCTAGAGCCACCTAAGGGTGCAAAGGCATCTCATCCCTCTGTGTAGGTTTCCCCATCCTTTGGCGCTGGTCACACCTACTAGTGTATATCTCCTGGCATCTTGGTGAAGGGTATGCCAATAATAACCTACCTACAAAGCTTTGAAGGTTATTATTTATGCAGCAAAGTGGTCCTAACAAGGACTATAATGACATGGAGAGAGGATGTCAAAAAATTCTTCCTCCCTCACACATCTCCTGAGAATTTTGTTGTGGCCCAACTTGAAGAGATTTCCACCAATCCAAGTGAAAGGGGTGTTTTTTCTGATGATCTTTCTCTTCTCCCTGGATGAGAGGTTTGGAGGGAACTTATCAGCAACCAAGTAGTTAGATATTTCAACAAACCATAGAGAGAGTGATGAGATAGAAAATAGGTTTTCATCTAAAAGTTGGTCATCCACCATTACTTCCTCATCTATAGGTAGAGCTAACTTGGATAAAAAATCTGCAACAACATTCTCCTTCCCAGGTTTATCAACAATGCTTAGGTCAAACTGTTGTAATAACAAAAACCATATAATTATTCTAGCATTGACATCAGATTTATTCATTAAATTTTTGATGGATGCATGGTTAATGTGCACAAAGGCTTGATAACCAGTTATATAATGTCTATTTTTTTTTTAAATCATGGACAATGGATAAAATTTCCTTTTCTATGACAGTATAATTGATTTCAGCTTTGGACAAGTCCTTAATGACGAAATAAATTACATAATGTAATTTGTATTCTGACTGTCCCAACGCTGCTCCCACAACTCTGTCTAATGCATCTGTGTGGATGTGGAAGGGTAGAGCCAAATTTGGACCTCAGAGAATGGGGGAAGTAGTCAATTTTTCCTTAATGAGCTCAAAATATTCTTGACAAAGAATGGACCAGGTAAACTTAGAATATTTTTCCAACAAACCAAATAATGGTGAAACCAATTTGCTGAAGTCTTTGATGAAACTTTTGTAGTAACCAACTAGACATAAGAAAATTCTGACATCTCTCTTCTTTTGAGGAGCATACACTCTTTTGATGATGGTTATTTTCTTCTATTGGGGTTCCCATGTTTTGGCCAGGTTGGCAAGACCAAAATATGAGACAACATCAGAACCACTTTCAGACCTTAGGATCTAGCCCTCCTGGATCCAGAGAGGGATCTCTCTATATGAGTTAAAGGATGTGTCTTTGAGGCTCAAGGTTTAAGATATTAGGCTAGTTATAGGCACAAGGTTTGTTTGTTTGATTTTGAGTTTGGTTGTTGGGAATCAGGAAGGAAAGGCTTAATGTAAGACAAGGTTGAGCAAAGAGGAATTTAGGCAAAGGGAGATGAATCAGGAAACATCAATACCATTGGGAAATGGAGTCAGGAAAGGGTTTACTTGCCATCAACATGCAAGCTTTCAGTTGGGCTAGTCATCTAAAGCCTTGGATCCTAAGATGAATATAGAGTGGTGTAGAACATTAAGGATTGAAAGAGAGTGAAGGGAAGGACCATCCAGTTCTGTCTATAGATCAGGTCAGAGGTCATTTAACTCCAGGCCTGCTTGGACATCACTAGAGGCAACACAAGGGAACTTAGAAAGGCAAGCTGGTCGCATAAGGATCCTAGTGGATAGGGCTAACTCTAATCCCAGTGTTCCCAAATCTTCCAGCTAAATCCTAAAAAGAACATCTAAGAAACAGATTCATTTAATTCATACATCAGAGAGTAGGAAAAAAAATCCACTAAACTGGTTAAATCATCTGAAACTAATTCTTAGAAAACACATTAAGCAGAAAACATAGAAGGCAAGGAGAGCAGAAGTATAGGGTACCTAACAAGGGTAAATCCTATACCATATTTCTGATGCAAGCCAACAGAAAATGAAATGAAATGAAATAGAACAAAGAGATGGAAAAAAAGCACAGCAGCTTTAGATCATGATCCAAAGAAATGTGCTTGTCATATTAAGAACAACACAATCAAGTACAACATAGCTTACAACTTAACATTCAGCCTGATGAACCTTCCTCAGTCTATATTACAAATTTACACAGAGAACTCGTCTCAAGAGAAACAAATTTCACTTCACTGATATCCAATCAACAACCTTTACAATATTTTCTCATGAGTTTTATAGCTGAGGAGAACAGAGGAGGTAGGTGAAGAACTAAATTCAGCATTAACATCTAGCAAATAAAGAAGAGGGTCGAAGCCCATTAGGTTTAAATACTATGCATTTATCTCTGGCATTCCTTGGATGAAAATCTGATCTCCTTCAGATTTCCATTTACTCCAGGCATGTCTTTGGTGTACTTTGGCTGCGGTGGTCTGTAGTACTTCTGGTGAATAAAAAAATGGAAATAAATGATACTTGGATCTGCCATGCTGTGAATCAAATGCTCTGGTAGCGTCTGGACTGCTATAGGGTTGGAAAATATCTCTTAGACGTGGGGCAGATTGAAACAATAGTGTGTACTACGTCCTTGTTCAGGAAGAAACATTCTGCTGATGTGAAAACCCTGAAATGCATTAATTTCTGCGTGCTGTATCTTCTGTGTGATCCATGGGTCTTCAAACTGGTGCTTTACCCTTTAAACCTATGAACATAAGGCTTATATATCTTCGTTTTCGTGCCTCGAACTTTCTGCGACTCCATCTGCTCCATTTATGTCTCTGACTATGAAATTTGTGCACTCAATGGCCCTGGGAAGATCGTACAGGTTTTTCAACCCTGTTCTTTAAATGAAGTCATGTCCATAACCTTCCCAGGCTTTGCTTCTTTAATTCAATCTCTGCATCTGGTCTTTTCTGTGTTCTTCGTCACTATAACAGAAGTTGAGAAAGATGGCGGCTTTCACCACCTCCGAACCCTGCAAAACACGCAAACTTGTTAAGAAATCATGAATGGGGTGGTGGCATGGATTGACTGCGTGGATGATGATGGGGCTGCGGAGAAACGGCGGAAAAATGCTGTTGAAAAATGGAGAACGGGAATTGCGAAAGGTTGGCAGTCTGCAATAGAACTCGAATGAAAACCTTAAAAACATCGACCTTTGAATGAATACATATGACGGGCGGGTGAACATACGACGGACACACGTGGAGGTGACATGGCGGTACCGGGAGACATTGGAACAGTCAATAGCGGAAAAAAAAACTGGACCGTTAGATCTCAGAGGAGATCGACGGTTGAACATGCGGCGGAGGATGAAGAAAAGTGGGCCAGGGGTACAGCGGAGATAAGTTATCGGACGCGCAACTTTGATGAGCGATGACCTTTGGATGGGCGACCGGGGATCTGACGGAGACAGCGATATCGCTCGGCATCCTGGGTTGAACTTTAATGCGCGATGAGCAAGCGGTTTTGGAACTGTACACGGGGACACGCGACAGATGATGTATGGAATCACTGGCCGAAAGGAGAATACCGCCCGACCTCCATAAGCGGTGCGATGGAAACCATATGGTTTTGGAACAGTGAAAGTGGGAGGGGAGCACCGGCGGGTAAACTCCGAACCGTTAGATCTGCAGGAAAATGGACGGTGATGGCGCAGTCAGGGGTCTGAACGGGTGAATGACGGTGGCCAAATAATTTAAGATAGCCATCCGATCTACCAAGATCAATGGCTGGTGTCGCACCCGATATGGATTGGAGATAAGCGCTCTTTGCTCTGGCGGGTGGTTCTGGCGCTAAATCACATGGAGGAAAAGGGTGTGGGGGCTAGGCCGAAAGGGGCTAGGGCCCATATATGTTAAAATATGATTTTTAGGCCATTTTAAAGTATTCCAAGGCCAGCTAAGGGTAAAAATAGGGGGATAAAAGAGAATTTGGGCTAAACAAAGGGTGTAGGGGTGATTTAAGAGGGGTTAGAAGGGAATTTTGACAAGGGGAAGAGGGATAGAAACGAGGTAATTTGCAGGGGTCAGGGGCAATGGGGCCTTTTGAGAAAGGAAACAGCAGAGGAAATTTATATTAGGCATAGCACAAAGAGACCTCAAGGATGATGAGTTTTCAGGGAAAAGGCATTTCTTGAAGGCTCCCAGAACAATATAGCCCCTTGCTTGCTTGTCAAGAATTTCATAGGGGGGCTAATAGGGTCCACCTGTGTTCATGCTTTTCATATTGAGTGGCCCAAAACTACTCCTGCTCTTTTTAAGAATTGTTGGCAAAAAAAGGAGGTCTCCGGGCAAGACCCAAGTTCAGGTTTGAGGCCAACAAGGTTTCCGCAATACTCTAAAACAATGACGACATTTTCACCCTACTCAAGGGAGTAGGGAGTCTCACCTAAGGCGTGTCGTGACCTTAATAAGGTTAGAAGCTAGATTGTGTAGAAGAAAAACATGATCACAGATAACAACTATGGATATTTAGAAGCCACATATATATCTTAACTCAAGAAGGAGCTATCATTCATCAGGACCTGTGAAGCATGCTAAATTAAAAATTAAATCTAGGCATATATTAACCATAAGCATTTAACCATAATCAACTCGCAATATCACACACATAGCAACAACTCAGCTTCATTAACAATATCAAAACAACATATTTGCAGAGTCTATTACAGTCTAGATAAGTACAAAATACTTCACACAGAGCTCTCCTGAGGCTCTGCTCCTCCTCGGCCTCTTGCCAAACTGACTAACTAATCAACTCTGAACTGACTGACTACTTTCCTATTTGTTTTCCACTGATTGATATTGTTAGTCCTTTCTTCGCTTTCTTCCTTCTCACTGGGAGTTCTGTTGGTTGTTATTGTCTCATACCTTTGCCATTGATTTTGTTCTCTGCTAATGCCGCGCCACTTGTCTTCTGGCTTTCCGCAAATGTGACAGCTCCCTGTCTACCTTGATTGCATTCCGACACCTGTCTTTCATCTCTCCACAACACAAAACTGTTCTATCGAAAAAAAAGGCCCCAACAGGCCCTGACCACATGATATTGACTCGTCTTGAGTCAATATTTCCCTGTTGTTGTGGCTTCCAGTGGTCTGTCAGCTTCTGAGGCTGGCCTTGTCTCTCATGTTGCTTTTACCTGTCCAAACAAAGGCCCCAACTCGGGAACCTTGCTCAATGTTGATGTCTTGAGTTCTGTGAACTCAACTATTTCTTGTTTTCATTCTTTAAGTAAATTATCCGTTTAGGTAACGACTCTTTTGATATTTGTTTCAATCGCCACAGGCAGAAACTTGCTGAAAACCTCTTGTATCTTTGGCTCAGCTTCGGTAGCCATCTTTTGTATTACCTCAGCCTTTTGTTTGACTGATTTCCTTAGCTCTCTGAGAAGTTGTTTTGTGGCCGCTAAGTGTTCTTCAATTTTCTAGATTTTGGTTTCCAACACATCTGCCTAGTCATACAGTTGTGTTTTTCTGACCGGATCACTAGGTTGTTTGATTAATTTTCTAAAGCTGCACTAAAATTGGTTGTGCTTTCATCGTCAATGAGTTGGAGCATTCATGTAAATTTTCCAACATGCTTAAGCCTCTTTAACCGTCGTCCCAAGGGTTTCTTTCATGCCATTTATCTACCTCTGTCTCTCTGTGACCGTCTCAGCATATACCAGGGAAGGATCTGGAAATGTTGGCCTGGCTATGAGCACCTATTTGAGTTCCTAGTTTTCCCTTCTCAGAATTGTACATGCCATCTTCACTCGAATGGATCTTTAGACCATTTACCATGCCAAAATATCCTCTGGTGTTTTTTTATCCTAGGCAACGACAGTCGATCATAGGTCTTTGAATATCCCTGTCACTTGTTCCAGCTACTCCTGTAGGGTATCCTTCTCACTTCTGAGTTGATTCCACTCGCCAGTAAGCACAATCGCTTGTTGTTGATGTTTCTCGAACCTATGAACTCCCGCAGGTAACCTGCCATAGCTTCTACTTTCATGGTTTGCTCAAAAGCATCCTGAAGAGTATCAATCTTCTGTTGTGTCAGAGGGGTCCTTGTCAATGGTAGGAGTGCTTTTATGAACCAATCCCACTAGTGATTCGGATTGATTGGGTAAATTATCTTTTCAATCATGTCTTTAAATCTTCTCATTAAATCCCAGGCGGTTTCTCCTTCCCGTTGCTTGATTTCCCAGAGCTCAGACAATCCTTGTTGATTCGTCTGAGGCAATTTGAATTCTTGGACAATTATTTCTTAACACCGTCTATTGCTGGGTTCGGATGTTATTCTAACCATTTAATGAACCATCGCAGAGCTCTTTCCCTTAGAGTGGTATGGAACTCAATTAACTTGACTGCATCTGGTGTCTGTCGAGCTCTCCAAATAGCTTCATAGAGATACCAGTGCTGCTCCACATCGTGGTTTCCTTTTCTAGAAAATTTTGGGTATCGGGTGAACGATCCAGCCATCTTTACTTATGTTGGTGGTACTAAAAAAAAACCTCTACTTCCTGGCTGAGATATTGTACTACCAGCACTACTACTATTAGATATCTGTATTGTGGATTTAGTACTACTCAACTTACTAAACTCTCGTAACTTAACAAAAAACTTATCAGGTGGATGAAAGAGTACCAGGGGAAGGTTAGGAATAGTGCTACTTGAAACTTGGGGAATAGGATTACCTTGCATTACAGGTTCCAACCTCTCTTGGAATAGTTTCTCCATCGCAAAATGTAGTTCCACATCAGATTCCTCCTCGGGGAGTGCATCCTCCTCATTGGACTTCTCTCCTTTTTCTCTTCAGGCTGGACTCTTATAAACTTGTCTAACTTCCTTAATGGTCCCTCCCATTCCTTGGTATCCCATCTGACCTTCTCTTTCCTCTGTCATCTGTGGAACCTTTTCCATGTTCTGTTGTTTCTTCTCCTGCTTCTCAAATTATTTCATTGCCCTTTCCCACCACTTCTCAGAAATCCGCGCCCTCCGATGTGATCTCCGCTCTCTCAAGATATTGGAGGTTTCGGCATCCATACCCCTATTCCCTCCTTTTCCTTTCTCGTAGCATCTTTCCCTCAACTCCTTCCCCTAGCACTAGAGTTTTAGGTCTCCATCTGAGGGCTTTGAAGTGGCATCAGTCCCTCGTCCGCCATTAGAGCTTTAACCCACAATGGGATTTATTTCAACAATTCTCCCCACAACCTAGATCTAAATATGTGTTCGGATTTTGTAAAATATTGGTAACACTCAGTTGAAAATCCCACAATGTAACCCTCCAAGTTAGATTGTACCCAAAAATCTACTACTCAGGTTAGATCTGTATCTAACTGATGGAGTGATACAAGATCTGTGTGTGTCCAATTGTGACAGACTCTATGCGATCCTCCTGGGAGTGAATTGATATGAAGTCTTCATAATAAATTGTAAAGCTCTTCAGGAAACTTTTCCCCAGAAAATTTCATACAGGTCACTTGCAGATTCAGAAAATAGGACCCGATCTTTGACAGTCTTTTTCCTCTGCTGCCGAAGTTCCTCTTGTTGCGATATGAAATTATCTAAGTGATTATACCACTAGCTTCGTAGTTCCTTATCAGAGATCCACTATATCATGATATAACTTCTAAATGAGTTTTCAGGTCCTGGCAATGGAACCATTTGTTGGCGAAAAAGGAGGTCTCAGGGAAAGACCCAGGTTCAGGTTTGAGGCCAACAAGGTTTCCGCTGTAGTCTAGAACAATGCCAACATTTTCACCCTACTCAAGGGAGTAGGGAGTCTCACCCAAGGCATGCCTTGACCTTAATAATATTAGAAGCTAGATCGTGTAGAAGAAAAACATGATCACAGATAACAACTATGGAGATTTAGAAGCCACATATATATCTTAACTCTAAGAAGGAGCTATCATTCATCAGGACCTGTTCAGCATGCTGAATTAAGAATTAAATCTATGCAAATATTCACCATAAGCATTTAACCATAATCAACTCGTGATATCACACACATAGCAACACCTTAGTTTCATTAACAATATGAAAACAACATACATGTGCTCCATAGAGTCTATTACAATCTAGATAAGTACAAAAGACTTCACACAGAGCTCTCTTGAGGCTATGCTCCTCTTCGGCCTCTCGCTGGACTGACTAACTAAACAACTCTAAACTAACTGACTTCTTGCCTATTTTTTTTCCGTCGATTGATACTGTCAATCCTTTCTCTGCTTTCTTTTGTCTCACTAGGAGTTATGCTGGCTGTTCTTGTCTCCTACCTCTACCATTTTCGTTGTTCTCCGCCAATGTCGGCCACCTGTCTTTTGGCTTTCCGCAACTGTGACAACTCCCTTTCTCCCTTGATTGTGTTCTACCACCTATCTTTCAGCTCTCCGCAACACAAAATTGTTCTATCCAAAACAAAGGCCCCAACAATAATATACACTTTTCTGGGCTCAGGGAGAGATGCATCTCAATGCACCTTCTCAACACGTTCCCAAATTGGAGAGATATTCTTGGAAGTCATCCTCATAAATGTAGATTTCAATCGAGTCATGGAATATCTCAGAGAAAATGCTCAAGACAAATCTTTGGAAAGTAGTTGGGGAATTGCACAACCCAAAGGGTAGGACTCTGTAAGTGAAGGTACCCCAAGGACATGTGAAAGTGGTCTTGTCCTGGTCTTCGGGGCTAATTTGGATATGGTTATACCCACTGAACCCATCTACGAAATAAAATAACCTTTTCCCTGCAAGGCCATCTAGAACTTGATCTTTAAAGGGAAAATGGAAATGGTCATTCTTGGTGGCTTTGTTAATTTCCCGATAATCAATACAAATCCTCCATTTTCCATTATTATTTGGGACTAAGACAAGAGGAGATACCCGCTCACTATCTGATATAGAATAGATGAAACCTGCATCCAATAATTTCTACTATTCTTCCTTCATTATCTCCTTTAGAGCTAGGTTCATCCTTGGGGTTGGAACACAGGCTTGCACCCTTATTTAATGTAAATATGATGTGTGCACACCGAGGGATGCACCATTTTCATGTCCTTGTAGTCCCAAGAAAATGCATCTAGGTTTTCTTTCAAAAGCTGGCATAGTTGCTCTTCTTCTCTATCTGAGACGGATGAGTTAATTTTCAGAGATTTTGACAGGCCAAATTCCACACCCTTGGTGGTTGCAGAGGTTGAATCAACTGCATGCAGTTCCATCTAAGGGTGGCTTTAGACTCTTTGAATATATTTTCAAGTGGACTGTCAATGGGGAGATGGTTATGAATGATTTGGTCAATGAATTCATATTCATCAAGCTGCCCCCCTCTAAGAACAATATCTATGGTACAAATGGGGTAGGGTGTAGTGTTGCATACTTCATCTTCTTCTTCTTCATCCTCCAACCATAAAGGTAGATCATGGTCAATGGAAGGCTGGGCTAGAGGATATAATACCAAATTTTTAGACAAGGGACCATTCTTGATAGTCATATTTCTGGCTTGACAACTGATATAAGCATCGATAGTGGCTAACCAAGGTCTCCCTAAAATGAGGACGTGATAAAACTGAACTTGGATTTTTAATTTTGGAGAACAGGGAAATCAGCAAGGAGCCCTCTGGAACTAATTGAAACCCTGCCTTCCTCAACAATTCCTTCGCGAGCTACGTGACCGTCACCAGAACTGAAGAAGCTGTGTGGATTTTTTCCTCAAAGTCCCATGAATCTTGAGGTTTCAGCATGGTTTTTTCTTTGTCTGCTTCCATTTCTGTGGTAGCCACGAGATCCTACCCATCAGAGCATTGAGATATAGCATCCATGTAATCTCTGGTGCAGGACTACCGAGGTCCCAGACTTGGAAGGTCACCGCCCAACATTAAGTCAGACAACTATCCTACTACATTGATGGTGGGGGTATCTTTCTTCTTTATCCTAAGTTTCTTAAAGCACTTTTCCTTGATGAGCCTATTTTAAATATGGGAATCCTTAATGGCCTGGAGAAGGGGTATTTTCACATGTTGTTTTCTGGATAAATCCCTCTTACGGACAAGAATGATCTCCCCAGTATCCCAACAGATAACTAGAAACAAACAACCATGTGAATATCTCTTTCCATAATTTATTATCATTCAGATTATCAAAACTAGAAAATATATGATAATGTTCTTACCTTTCAATGAGATGTTTGATGAAAACCTTGCCTTCTTTTCCAAATAAGTCCTTCAATGCTAAGAAGAACGTGCAATAAAAAACATGCAAAGAATCAAAAGAACCTGCAGTATATAATAATCCAAATACCAACTTAAATGATCAAGGAGATTAATAATTGTCATTGTTTTAATGAATATGAAATTAACACAATGAGAAAAAGTATCCAAATTTATTATCAAGAAAATAAAGAGCAATCTTACAATTGAGCCTTGATGTCATACATATTTCTCCTATATCCCTTTCCAATCTTCCTCCTTGGTTTAACAAGCTTTCCACTTTAGAATGACCAACATAAGATTATCTTCAGTAAACCCCCTAACCCTAAAGTTTCAACTCAATTTATAGGATAAATTGAGGAGGTTCCATATCCACCAATAGAGGGATGTGATCCTCTAATGAAGGGATTAAGGTTCCTTGATCCAAGGGGATAAGTTCTGTGGTTGGAGGGATATGGATCGAACTCGCGCGACTCAAGAAGCTTTTATTTGGAATAATATGCTCCCGAATATGCTTCTAAAAGTTTATTTTCACTTTTACTTTCTTTTAAATGGGGTGCACAAGTTTGAATGGAAAACATAGTGCATATATCTGCAGGTAAGCTTAGGAATATCCGCGCATGCGTAGTAAGTGACTGCAAAAACCACGCATGACATATTTAAGAGTATTTAAGAGATTTTTTCCCCATTTTCCAAGACTTGGTTGAGGAATATAAGTGTATTACGTCCAAGGAAGCATTAGTATGGATGGTGAAAGATCCACATTGATGGTCAAATGTCATGGTGACAAAATGATGGGTAACAGATTGCCCCCTAAAGTACGAAGTGTGAGAAAATATTTTAAAAGAGTGAAGTGCTTTATCATCCCAAGGATTGGATTGGAGACATCGGTTGAAAACATGTAAGAAACAATCAATGCAAATATATAACTGAGGTAGGCATTACCATACTTAGATAAAAAATTAATTATATGTCCTGGTATATAAGTAACCTAGAATTACATCAATAGTAGACACAGTATGTAGGTAACAATCTATTATGAATTGGTTTACTGAAATATGAATACATAACTCCTCGCAGCCCAGATGTTTGAAACTAGATCCAGCATGTTGATTTCTGCTTCTCAAATTAGTACGAATCTAACCATGTGATTGATTGTTTTGAAGTTGAACATGGTAGAAACCACTTGATTACCAGTCAATGATGAAAATCGTTAACAAGTGTTAGAGAAAGCACCAATAATGACAATGGCTCTCAAAGTAATTCAGTACAATCTATGTAATGTGAATGAATTATTTTCATTCAAACACTCATAGAGTCGTTCGATCGAAGGCCAATGATGAAAACCTGTTGTCAAAGGCGAGAAACCCACCATTAAGGCATGCAAATTTCAAGGTATAGTAGAATTTCTAGATCAAATTCCTAGATAATTTGCTAAATTCTATAGGAAGTGATCTGTCACAGGAGGGCCTATGACACGAAACCATTATGTCAAGTTTTAAAAAAATATTTTGCAAGGATTAACTCAGGGATGGTCAACACGAATGGAAACAAATATTTGCAATGAATAATGAATTGAAGTTGAAATTTCTCTTGAACACATAACAACATTATAAAGGACCTGGCAGCATTTGACTTAAAGATAATACCCAAAACTGATTGGAGACTTTCAATGAGGTTTGATTAACTATAAGAGAAAATGATTACCCAACCTATACAAGAGTGTCACAAAGTGTCATGTTCAAGAGTGACATGATTTTTTTTTTTAAAGTATAAAAAATGGATTCTTTTTCTCAATTCCCCCCCCACCATTGCTAGAAAGTACCTCTATATTTTTTTCAAGCTTGAGGAGGATAACATTCTCTTGTTGTGTGATCAGGGGCAATGTTTTATGCTCAAAACTCAAAGTTCTCGGAATTTCTCGAAACTCGAATGACCTCATAGTGCTCATCATTCTGAATCTAACGCACTTCGTTTCATGCAAAATGGACTCTGCATACTCCCATAAATGAGTTCTATTCACTTTGTTAAATAGGAAAAAATAAAAGGACAGATAGGTTCCCAGTTAGTAGTTTGTACTGATGACATGGCATGTTAACTAGTCAAAGTTGATTTTGTCATTTTCCTTTGGCGAATACTGGACTGCTGAGTGGCAGCATTTCATTGGCTAAGAATTCAGGTTATGTGGAAAATTTCAATTGGTTTGAATCAGGCCAATTAGGTGAGGACACGTGGTGCAGCCTAGAGTCGCCACATGCCCCCCCACGGTTGGATCGTGGACCAAAATTTTTCTTCGAAGTCAGGCGGAGGCACTGGGGTTCAACCTCGCAACCTCCCACGAGCCAATGCCACACCTTACCATACTACCAAATGTTAGTTGTTAACTGTATAGCAGAGCCATATGTATTTAAATTTTAAAATTTTGAATGGCGGGGATGTGGGGGCCAGCCCCTAATTCACGTGATTGAGCTAAGTGAAAATGCAGAGTTTAATACTAAGCAATGTTTAATTAAATAGTAAACATGTATTAACCAACACTTAATCCACATATTAATTTGAGATTATCCTAAGCACGGGTTTAGCGCTAAACAACGCCTAATTATCACTAGCCAAATTTAATTAATTTAATGAATATTAAGTTGGCAGACTGCCAATTTCAGCGAAAACTACCATTTTAACTCCAGCTAGTTGAATTTAGCTCCAGTTAGCTAAATTTAGGCTTGAAATTGTGGAGAAAATGTAAATGGTCATAAATTTTAGAGTTTTCGACCAAATTAGGTGCAGAAAGAGGCTAGCTGACCATTTGTGGGCATTCTAGACTCATTGGTGTAGGTTTCAGGAGCAGAAAAGTATTTTAAATGGGTCAATTTTCAAATTTTAGCATAATTTAGAGGCCCAAGCCATGGAATCTGGACCAAGGAGATGTATCCCAGGAGGGGCGAACTCCTTCATCAAATACCTGTGTTGATATGTTGTATGATGATGTACTGTAATTTTATTTGTTTATGTTCAACCTTTGTTTTATGTTAAATTGTTCATTAAATTAACATGAAAAACAGTCATGAGACTTGATCATTTGTAAGAGAACTTGAACCCTTAAGCACACATAAGACATTGTATTCAAAATTTGAAAAAGTAAATAGCACAACAACACTAACATACTCCAGTCAGATAATTTTTGATATCATATATATTGGTATTTAGGTCTTGTTGTGCAATAAGGGATCTAATTGTTTGCAAGTTTGTGTCATGCTTACAAGGTTAAAAAAAGAAAGAGGAGAAGGGAAGTTGGTTGAGAGCCCTACAGTTGGGTCAAGTGGAATAAGGGAAAGGTTTCTAAAGTCTTCAACACCAACACATCCCCAAGTTTAATTTGATTCTTCAATGAGCATGTCTTGTGGAGGAGAACCTACCATGCCAGAAGATGAGAGAGAATTCAAGAAGGCATTCTTTGATATGACTGAGATGGTTAAATTCCTCTACGAGGAGAGGAATTTAAGGATGCAAGGAGAAAGTTCAAGGCATCCAAGAGGAGAGGGTTATCCAAGAGGAGGAGGCCATGGAGATGGTAATAATACACCATCCACTCTGCCATCATCCTCACCACCATCTTCACCTTCCTCATCATCATCTTCCACTACCACAACTCTTCCATCTGTTCATACACATACTTCAAAAGGAGTTGGTAAATCACCCTTAATATTGATGTTAAATTTGAGCTTCCAATGTATAATGGAAAAGTGAATGTAGAGAAATTGCATAATTGGATTCGTCAATTGGAGGTTGATTGCAGAATTCAGAACTTTCAAGAAGATGAAATAAAGATTCAATTGGATTCCTTGAGAATGGAGGGTTCAACACTTGTATGGAGGGAAGAAAAGACACAAGAGGAGATTAAGAAAAATGGTAAGATCTCAATGTCTTGATCAAATTTTATTTCTGTCATTAAAAGGAAATTCTATCCTCTAGCTTACATGTGAAAATCTATTATGAGCTGGAAATTTTTTAGAAAATTGAAAGGTCAAAGTGTGCAAGATTACATTCATGAATTTAGGAGAAGATCTCTTATGTTAGGAGTTGATTTTCATAGCCAAGAAACTTTGCCGAATTACATAGAGGGTTTGTATAGTTACTTGAAACATACCATCCTCATGTTTAATCCCACTACTCTAGATGAGGTTTGTGTACAAGCTACACACCTTGAGGCAAGAAGGGAAAATGTACAAGAAAAGGGTAAAAAGAAACCATTCAAGGGTGGTGAAAAAGGAAAGGGTTTCAAGGGTAAGCAAAAAGATAATACATCCATTAAGAAATAAGGGGATAAAACCACATGTACTCATTTTTCCAAAGAGGGTCATGATGAAGCCTACTATTGGAAGCTTCATGCAAAATTGAGGCCTAAGAAATTCAACAACAAGGGGAAACAAAATACAACCGCTACCACATAACAATATCATGGATCCGACTCAGGAGATGAGACTAAAATTTAATCCATGGTCAAAAAGGGAAAATAAGCCATTGCAAGTACTATTTCATCAAATTGTCACAATAACACTCCCAGTGAAGAAATAAGAATATAGTTGTTTCATGTAAGAATGATCTCACATACAAAAATTGACACGCTATTTGATAGTGGGTCTCAAGAGAACTTAATATATGAAGACATAATCAAGAAGATTAATATTGAAACCTTACCTCACCATAAGCCATACCCTTTGGGTTGGATAACCAAGGATACACATTTACAGGTTACAAGAAAATGTATTTTCCAGTTTGCAATTACTGCAAACTTCATTGATTACGTTGAGTTATATGTTGTATTGCTTGACATATCAAGAATAGTTTTGGGTAGTCCATATCTCTATGACTGGAAAGCAGTATTACATCACCATGAGATGGAGTGGAATATATTATAAGATCTCATTGCAAAAAGCTAAACCTCCCTTTGGTTAATGCTGGGAAAATGAAGAGACTAGTAAACTCAAGAAAAAACTTTGTGCTTCTTATGATAAAACAAAAGAATGATAAGGATTATGACTCTTTCGAAGGTTGTGATGATGGATTAAAATCTGATTTGTTTGATGTGGCAAGTAAACATGGAAATATTTTTCAGGAACCAAATGGGTTACCTCCCAAGAGGGGAATCCATCATGAGATATAGCTGCAGCAGAATGTTCCACTCACTAACATTGGAAAGTATCACGTGTCGATAATGGAAAGTGAAAAAATAAAGAATAAAATCCAATAATTTTTTAATAAAGGTATCATTTTCCCATCTACCTCACCATGTGTTTCATCTATTGTATTGGTGCCCAATAAGGATGAAACATGGCGCATGTGTGTGGATTTCTGTGCACTCAACAAAATCATGATAAATAATTGTTATCCACTTCCAGGGATTGATTATTTTCTTGATCAATTGAGGTATGCAAAGTATTTCACTAAGTTAGACTTAAGAAGTGGTTATCATCAAGTTAGAATAGATGAAGAGGACGTATGGAAGACCAAATTTAAAACTAAACAAGGATTTTTTGAGTGGCTTGTTATGCCTTTTGTTCTTTGCAACGCTCCAACTACTTTCATGAGAGCTATGAATGATGTATTGAGACTATTTCTTGATGAGTTTTTCATTGTCTACTTAGATGATATTTTGATATTCAAAAAGTCACGAGAAGACCATGTTATGAATGTGAGAAAGGTGCTTGATGTCTTGAGAAGAGAACAATTATTTTTGAAGATGTCGAAATGCAAATTTGGTAAAACTTCTTTAGTGTATTTGGGACATATTGTTGGAGGGGGTGAGCTAAAGATAGACCAGTCTAACGTTGAGGTCATTGAGAATTGGCATACACCCATGTCAGTCATGGAGGTAAGAAGTTTTATAGTAGAAGAACAATATTAGAGGAAGTTGATTTCTAATTTTTCTTCTATTGCAGCTTCATTACATGCATTGACTAGTGTTAAGAAAGTCTTCCAGTGGGGAGGAAATCAGAAAACATAATTTATGCTTTGAAAAAGAAGATCAGTTCAGCCCAAATATTAGCATTACCAGACTTGAGATAACCCTTTGAGATTCAAACTATTGCAAGTGACTATGCTATGGGCACATTCATCTTACAACATGGTAAGCCTATTTAATTCCATTAAAAAATGTTTAATGGTGTAATGATAAATTATCCTACATATGACAAGGAGCTATATGCATTGGTTCAAAGTGTAAAGAAGTGGAAAAATTATTTTATGGGAAAGGAAACCATCATTCACACTGATCACCAACCATTGCAATGCTTGCAATCACAAATTAAAATGCAGCAGTCAAGGCACTTTTGATGGATGGGATTATTGTAGAAATTCCACTTGGTCATCAGGTATAAGAAAGGTATATACACCAAGGTTGTTGATATTATTTCTAGGCCTATTATTAGTGCAGCTACTTTACTCAAGAGTACTTATGTTTTACATTAAAGTTACATTGAAAAATATGCACTTGATAATGAATTTCAAGTTGTTTATGCAAACTTGAGTCAAGGTCGCCAAGTTATCATGTTCATAATAACTTGTTGTACCATTTGGGAAATATTTGTATTCCACAGGGTGAGAGAGTGAATGTCATAAGGGAAGCACACACACCTCTTATTGTGGGACATTCTGGTGTAAGAAAATAAATGGAAAATCTTCAAAGGTATTGTTATTGGCCTCGTATGCTTGAAAGTGTGTCACATTTTATTAAAGGTTGTTCATTATGTAAAGTCAGTAAGCCTAGTAATAGGAAGTTAGAATTGTACACACCACTTCCGGTTCCTTCACATCCATGGGAGAGTATTTCTATGGATTTTGTAGGGGGTATTCCTTTGTCAAAAAAAGGTCATGATTATTTGTATGTAGTTGTGGATAGGTTCAAAAAAATATGTATTTTGATGCCATGTAAAAAGCAAGTTACAGCTGAACAAACAAATCATATTTTCCTTCAAAATGTTTGGGTTCATTGTGGGTTGCCTACATCTATTGTAAGTGATCGAGATTCTCAATTTGTTGGGAATTTTTGGTCAAGATTGTGGGACTTGATGGGCACTAAGTTGAAGAAGAGTACATCCTTTCATCCACAAATAGATGGTCAATCTAAGGTGGTCAAAAAAATAGTCATTCGTATTCTTTGAGGATATTTCCATAAACATCCTAAGTTGTGGGATGAAAAATTGCATTACATTCAGCATGCTTACAACCGTGAAAAACATTCCTCTACTCAAACATCTCCATTTGAGGCATGTATTGGATACTTGCCAAAAACGCCATTGGATTGAATGTTTGGGAAATATGTAGCTATCGATGGAAATAGCGACATAGATAAAGCAAATAAATTCATAGATAAAATTTAGTTGATTCATCAAACAATGCAAGATCAACTAGAGAAAATTCAAGGCAAGTACAAAGTGAGGCATGACAAACATCAGGTGGATCATAAGTTTCAATTTGGTGATGAAGTTTGGCTTCACATTAGCAAGAAAGGATTCAAGGAGAAGGTAAAAATCTAAAACCAATCCATTATGGTCCTTTCAAAATTCTGGAAAAGATTGGTAACAATGCCTTCAAGCTTGATTTTCCTTCATACATTCAAATTTATTCAGTTGTTAATGTTGAAAATTTGAGATTTTATGAGCTTCCTTTGATTGAAGATCAAGGAGAGAATGTTCGGCTACCATATATTGAATATTTTTCTCCAGATTTCTTTTTTGAACTACAACAAGACACCATACTTGACAAGAGGATAAGGACATTGACAAGAGGAAGTGTCAACTATCTTCGAGTGGGGGTTAAAGGAACAAATCTTTCATATTCCAAATGGATTGAAATTGGGAAGGTGAGGGAATTGTATCCTCACATGTTTAGCAACTAAATATGATATTTTGGGGTCCAAAAGCTTCCTATGGGGAGGAATGATCAAGGGCTCAGTTTTATGCTCAAAAGTAAAATTTCTCACAATGGCTCAAAATCTGAACTACTGCATAGTGCTCGTCGTTCTGAATCTGGCGCACTTTGTTTCGCGCAAAATGGAATTTGTATGCTCCCGGAAACGAGTTATGTTTGCTTTGCTAAACATAAAGTTAAAAAAAAAAAGGTTAGACAAGTGCCCAGTTAGGAGTTTGCACTGCTGACGTGGCATGATAACTAGGTAGGGTTGATTTTTTCATTTTCCTCCAGTGAATACTAGACTTCCAAGTGGCAGCATTTCATTGGTTGAGAATTCAGGTTATGTGGCAAATCTCTATTGGTTTGAATCAGGCCAATTGGATGAGGACACATGGTGCAGCTTGGGGCTGCCATGTGCCCTACCCATGGTTGGATCATGGACCAAAATTTTTGTTCAAAGTTGGGCGAAGGCACAGAGGTTTGACCCCATGACCTCCCATAAGCCAACGCCACACCTTACCATACCTCCATATGTTATTTCTTAATTGTATATCAGAGCCATATGTATTTAAATTTTGCAATGTTGAATGGCAGGGGGCGTGGGGGCCAACCCCCGATTCATGTGACTCAACACAAAGATGACCAGTGGAGCTAAGCACAAATGAAGAGTTTAATATTAAACAATGTTTAATTAAACACTAAACCTGTATTAACCAACTCCTATTCCACATATTAATTCAGGATTATCCTAAGCACGGGTTTAGTGCTAAACAACGCTTAATTAGCACTAACCAAATTTACTTAACTTAATGAAGATGAAGTTGGCTGACCACCAATTTCAGCAGAAACTGCCAGTTTAACTCCATCTAGCTGGATTTAGCTCCAATTAGCTAAATTTAAGCTTGAAATTGTGGAGAAAATGTAAATGGTCATAACTTTTGGAGTTTTCGACCAAATCAGGTGCAGAAAGAGGCCAAATGACCATTTTTTGGCATTCTGGACTCATTGGTGTAGGTTTTAGGATCAGAAAAGCATTATAAATAGGTCAATTTTAAAATTTGAGCATAATATATAGGCCCAAGCCATGGAAGTTGGACCAAGGAGATGTAGCCCAAGAGAGGTGAACTCCTTCATCAAAGACATGTGTTGATGTGTTGTATGGTGATGTAATATAATTTTATTTGATGTTGTTCAACCTTTGTTTTATGTTACATTTTTCATTAAATTAACATGAAAAACACTCATGAGACTTGATAATTTGTAAGAGAACTTGAACCCTTAAGTAGACATAAGACATTGTATTCAGAATTTGAAAAAGTAATTAGCATAGCAACACTAACATACTCCATTCAGATCATTGTGTAATCTCAGTAATTTTAATGAACCCTAAGAAGGAGTGGTTTGGTATCGTTGTGATTGACAGGTCCTGCACTGTTTAATTTTAGCGAGTCCAGCAGAGGATTAACTCAGTGTTTTTTAGTTTTAGGGAGACAGAAGAAAAACATAATTAAACTCCATAGTGTTATTTTTCGTAAATTTAGTCTCTCAAACCTAAAAAAGGATAAAATAATGTAGGAGAAAACTCTATTTACCATGCTTAGTCCACGTATACCTTTTTCGTAATTAGTCTAATTCAGTTGACAAAAGGGGTAAACTTATACTGAGTAGATGAATGTTCATCTATTTTAACGAGTTCGAATAGTCACGTGCTCAGAAATATTTGCATGTTTAGAGAGTCTAAAAAATGGCTTAAAGAGAACTCTATGGTTTCACTTTTTCGTGTTTTTGAGAGTTCGAAAAAGTGATAAAATTTTTCTTTATCATCAAAAGGATTCATTTTTAAACACATCCCGTTCTCTGCATAGAAAACTCAAAAAATTATAATAATATGTTCTCAATTATGGTAAAAATATTTAAAATTTGAACTTCTAAAGATCAAAATAAATAAAATAATATTATTTTATTCAGAAAACCTATAAAATGTGGAAAGAACAAGTCATTTTTACCATTTGATTTCTAGAGCAGTAAAAATGAGTTTTTACCATAGATCTTCTAAAGCTGATATCGAGAGGACCGAAAAACCATTTCATGAACCATCAGTTCCAGTTATTTAATTGCTCCTTTATCTTTCATTCTATCCATTTACTTTTTCATTTTAAGCTTTCAGATTTTTTTTTTTGGAGATTTTTTTTTTTTTAGAAATCGCCCTTAGGGGTGTGCATGTTTTCCTGATCGCACCTCTACACCTCGATAAATTTTAGCACATAAAATTATCGTTCCACCATAGTTTTTACGTATATATCGTGCACAAAAATGCATTGTCTACAAATGAAAACCGCACAGGCGCCGTGGGGTTTTCAAAAAATGGTTTTCTTTCCATCAAAATTTCTCTAAGTTCTTTCAAAATATTCCTAATGCTTTTAAATGATTATTTGCAGGAAATTTGAAACAAAAATTCTTGAGTGGAGAGAACGTAAGCATGAATCACATGATAATGAGGCAATTGATAGCCCAACAACACTTTGGGTTTTAAGGAATTTCGGTCTATACAAATTTTTGTCTATACAAGGAATGAATTCCCAAGTAGAGCTAATGACCTGGTTGGAAAATTCCTCATATGTCCAGGAACAATGTTTTGTCATTGGGGATCATAGGCGCTGTTGTGTCTCAATCTAGTCTCCTAAACTGAGTTCATTTAATTGTCAACCAGGATTTGTAAACTGCTGAAGTGAAATGTACCATATGTACCTAGGTGCTTGTTTCCTAGTGCGTTGTGTGTAGTGTTTTGTGATGTTTTGGTATTTTATGTTGATTTATGATGTTTTTGGTCTTTTGAAGTTTTATGTTTACAATGAAAATGCCTAGAAAACTAATGAAAAGAAATTGGTGGTCAAAAACACAGTTGAGCCTAATGTATGGAATGGCAAATGTAATCAAAAACACTGAAGCAACATCTAAACTATGACTGAATAGAAACAAGAGCCTAATGATGAATTCTTAAACAAATGACACAAACTAGACTTTGAGAAATGATCACTAAATATGCAAGTTTTTCTAACTAGATAGTTAGACACTAATCATGATGCAACATTCTATTCTAAGCTCATCTATTCCATGACTAATTCCTAGTTCTATTCTGCAATCTCAATTGAATGACACAGAGCCTATACTCAAAGAGTTATTGGTTTCTTTTCAAGGTAGTTCTGTTGAGGAAGAGCTCTGTTTATGGTGAGGAATTTGCAGAGATATTTCAGACCTTGTAATGATGTTATCTTCTGTTCCTAAGGTTATGGATCACTAGTGGTTTTCAGAACAAAAATATATTTGTAAATAATGAGGGCTGTCTTATGAGTCCTATCAACTAAAGTGATTTACTGTGCAAAGGGTGACAATGTGACTATGAGATGTAAGTGCAATGAATTGATTTAAACATGAGCTTAAGATGCTTCTAAACTAGAACAATGTTAAACCATAAGCCATCATCAAACTTTGAAATGAAGTAGCTGGACATGAATTAAATGCAAAATGAAACTCCGTAGCATTCTAATTAACATGCACTATCCTATGAAGTTACACAATCAGTTTGTTCATCATGAGGGATATTTTGGAAGAGTTCCTTCTTGTGGAAGAGGTAGAACAATTTTGACTGTGAACTTGTATGCAATTGAAAGCAAATGAACTGAAAGAAAATGAAACTAAGTTGTCACATCACAGTCATATCTTGAACTTCTTAAGGATGTCTTGGAAGAATTTCTTCTTGTGGAAGAGTGATTAGGACAAGTGCAACTATGATAGTGAAGACTAAAAACTACAACTAATTCCTACAATACTATAGCTATTCATCATTCGTTGTTATGATCTGTTGGAAGAATGTCTTCTTGTGAAAGAACTGAAATGAATATAACTACAGTATCTAGTTAAAAACAAATACAACTCCTATCCTACAGTACCATAGTCATTAAACATTCATCATTTTAATTTATTGGAAAAATGTCTTCTTGTGGAAGAACTAGAACGAATATGACTACAGTAGCTAGTTAAAAACAAATACAAATTTAACTCCTATCCTACAATACCATAGTCATTTAAACATTCATCATTTTAGTCTGTTGGAAGAGTGTCTTCTTATGGAAGAACTAGAATGAGTACGACTATAGTATATAAAACAAAACAACTACTAATTCAATATGCAGAACGTAAAGACAGCTAGGAAAAAACTTATCTAGTTTACGCAAAAGAAATCCGTTCAAGGGGCAGGGGCCCTCTACCACTTGACGGCATTCAACTCCAAATTAAATCACGCCTTCAAGATAATTTTGTCTGCTCCATTAATGATGCAATAGTTTGAACATAATGCTCTGTGTCTTCAAAGACGTAACACAGAGTTTTCACAAAATCTAGCAGCAAATCTAATACAAAATTTCTAACTAAGCTCTCGGCCTACTCAAGAGTTTATAAAGTAAATGCAAGTAACAATAATTACAATAATTTAAGAATGATGTCTTTCCTTATCCAAATCATTCTAGGAGTCCTTGAGGTGGCTGCGTGAAAGAGAAAAGACACCTGGACTGAGACAGTCCTAGTAGGAGTCTTCCTTCACAAATGTGTTCCCACGTGCATAACCGTACCCAGAATTCATTTCCTCTTCCATGACGAGCAACACACTATGTAGGCACGACGTGGATCATGCCCATATGCGTTTTTCCTCAAGAGGCCACCTGGAACATGCTCAAACATAAAGGTAGCTGCAGAATCGCCGGTTAGCTACGGAATGCATGCATTCTGCAGCTAGTTCCGGTCAAAAATGCTTAACAATGGCAACAATCACAAAATTCAACAAGTCAGTTATGTAAACCATTCTAGAAGTAATTTTAACTATTTTTATTGATCAATTGGGTTTAAAATGGGAATGGACAAGGGAAAAATAAGGTAAAATGAGGTGAAGGAAAGCACAAATTTGAGGCTCAACATACCCCCACTGCTGTCTCTTTGCATGTCCTCATGCAAATTATCCTATGAATTCTGAGGCTTCTGCAAGGACATCTAATCCCCTTCTTTTCCTTTGTCTGAATGCTCAAGGCCTTCTGGGTTTCCTGATCACAAGTTTGAACCTGAGGTTTGTGAGTGCTCTGATCAACTTTTTGTTCCTTGTCTTCATCTTCTCATTGGTCCTCTCCACTTTGTCTATATGCAGGGATAAGGTTGAGTTCATGTCAGTTTTGAGCTTGATTTGATCTTTGAGAATTTCATTCTCATTTTTGATGTGTCTATTCAACAATTCCAACTCATACCTATCCCTCCTCAATATATCAATTTCAGTTAGTGGAGGACTGGGGGTTCTCTCTTCTCTTTCTGAAGCTGTTCTTTCTAAAGTTTCCACATAATCATAGATTTCCTGTTGAGCAGGATCAATCTCAGGGGTGCCTTTATAAAAATCTTCATCATCATACTCTTCCATGGATGTTTCTTCATCTTCAATATTGATTACCCCTGTTTGTTTGATTGATGTTTTCTTCAGTTTTCCTTTTAATCTGTGGCTTCTCCTAAGTTGAGAGGACCCCTCTCCTTTCTATATAACAGATTCCTTGATTATCTTCTTTTCCTTTAGTTGGCTCTTGATTCGAGTCAACTTCTCCAAAATGACTTCCTCACTGCTTTCTTGAACCGGTTTGTCACTTTTACCTTTTGGAGTCCTCCATTTCCTACTTCTTTTTGTGGGCTGTGGTTCAGGTGATAGTTCTTTTGCTTCTTCAAAATGATTTCTTATTAAGAAATCATCCCATGTATCATTTGATTTAGATAGATGATGCTCAATTAAAATTTTGACTAACCGATGATGATACAGGGTTGTCTCCAAAAACTGAACTCTTCTCTGAACACAGGAAGCCATTTTCTTCAGACTTTGATACAAGAAATATGGTAGATTCAAATCTTCTCCTAGAAAATGCAACATTAGTCTAATATGGTAGACATAAAATGTCCCATATCTACCCTCACATGTAACAAACTTTTGTAAAAGAAGTATTATGTTTCTCCATTTGCTTTTCAAGGCTGTACTGGGAATTCCTTTCTTGAACACACTAACATCCATATTTGGTGATTTTAAAATTTGTTTCCATGAGTCATTGTGGAATTCCCTATTTTTAAACCATATTTCCCCAGTTCTGGACAATCCTGTAGCCTCTGCTATAAAAACTTCAGTAATAGCAAACTTGACATCCCCTATCTCAACTTCAGTACCTTGGAATGATCTGGCAAATGTTTTGGTGACTTCCTTATGGAAGCCATTAAATTTTTCCAAGAATTGAAGCCATCCTATTTGTTGTAATATCTCCTTGCATTGTGGGTAACCTTCTAAATATTTTGATCCCACAGGCTCAGTCCTTACGATGAAACCCATGATGTTTTTCAATATCAAATTAACACTCTACCCACAAAACAATGTCTTTTACTTTCGGATTAAAATGGCTTCAAGCTCTAAATGAAAATGGCTTCAATTTTGGAAGGACATACCTTTGATTTATAATAGCAACAGTTTTCAAAATCTCTGGTTTGTATGCCTCTGTTTGATAATGAAGAATGCCTTCGAAACCTCAGACTGATGTACTTCTGTTGAACTTTGGAGTGATATGAAAGCAATTTCAATTTTCGAGCTAATATGTCTCTGATAGACAATGGTAGATGGTTTCAAGTTTCTTTTTGTGCAATACCTCCATCCTTGATAACAGAAAGACTTCAAACTCAATCACTGAAAAACACTTCTGTTTCTAGTAACAACAGACTTCAAACTCAACCTCTGTCTCTGATAGCAAATGGTATGCTTCAAATTCAACACTTAGAGCAACTCTGTCTGGGGTAACAACAAACTTCAAAACCAGTCACTACCACACCTCTGTCTTTGGTAATAACAGACTTTAAACTCAATCACTACCACCCCTCTGTCTTTGGTAGCAAAAGTCTTCAATTTTAGCACCTCTGTCTTCTGGTAGCAACAAGCTTTAAACTCTACACGGCCACAATTCTGTGTTGACAGTGAAAATGCTCCAAACTTCGTTCTCAGTGATATGCTCTCTATTCATTGAGTTCTCACACCGTTATGCTTCCAATTTACCTCTTCTGTTCTGCCCCTGATGATAATAATGCTTCTGCCTTCGGAATGGAATACTGGCTACGGAATGACGTTATGGCAAATGGTCACGGCATAGAGTGGTGGAGTGAGGTGGAGGATTGCATTAATGATTTGAGGAGACGGCAGAGAATTTACGACGGCAGGAAAAATCTTCATCATTAAAGAACTTGGTTAAGAGTCGTGGGAATTTCAAATGCTTTGGCCGTTTCACCGCTCAAATGCTATCGGATAGAAAATTTGAATTGGAAGATTTAATACAAAGTCTGTAGAGGGTTTTGTTTGGTGTTTGATCAATAAAATAATTAAAACAACCTTTCGAATAATCCACAACTAAAATATGCTAAATTTTTATGAATTGCCATCGTAATTTAAATTTGTTACCTCTGCCCTTTATTTGATGTTTGTGTAGCCTTTGTCTTCTCTGCTCATCTTTGGAGGAATATTTCACAATTTTCTTGATATTTTTGATTCATGAATTCACTGGATCACTTTGTTGTAATTCTGATGTCTGCTGGTTGATGCCTTCAGGGTTTATAGCTGCAAAAAGACTGTCGGGCTGCAGAAAAGGTGATCAGCTGCAGAATGTCCACTGAGCTGCAGAATGTTCCTGTAGAATACTTTAATCATGAAAATGAAATGTTTCTGAAAGATGGGTGAAATGTTTATGAAAATGGATGAAAATGGATGATGGATTATGAAGTGGATAATGGAATAAAATGGATTCAGTTCATGGAATGAAGGAACATAAGGGTTGTACTGCAATTCATGGCATATTTTTATTCACTTGCAGCAAGATATCAAATTCTATGTTTTGACATGAAAATGAAGTGAATGGAAGATGGAGTGAAATGAATGGAATGGAATGGAGTGAAATGTGAATGATGGATGAGATGAAGTATGGATGGATAATGAATGGAGTGAGATGAAATGAATCATAAGTACTATGGCACTGAACTTATGATTTTTATAACAGCTGCTGAGAAACAAAAATGGGAAAAGTTAGAGTGTCAGAGAGACTCTGATTTTCACCCTATCTTTTCTGTATAAACATGCCAATCAGTGATTGGTTTTCATGTTTATACCTTTATTTTTTTTTTATATATTTTTTTTTTTTATATTTTTTTTTTTTTCAAAAGAGAAATGCTTCAGAAAATTTAATCAAGTTGATGAAGAAGAGAGACTCTTCTTCATTAACTTCACATCATTGTCTCCTTGGAACTTCTTGACAAACTCTTCTCTTGAGGGTGGCTTGTGGTATAGCTTCAGTCTATGGCCATTCACAAGAAAAGTGACCTCCTCTTCATCTATAGTTCTGATTTTTACTGCCCCATTATCAAAAATTTGAACAATTTCATATGGCCCAAGCCAATGTGTCTGAAATTTCCCTTGAAAATCCTTGAATTTTGAATCAAACAAGAGAGCCCAATCACCCTCTTTAAATTTCTTCTCCCTGATGTACTTGTCATGCCATCTAGCCCTTTGCTGTTGGACTAGACTTGTTTTCTGAACTGCATCTTGTCTGATCTCATCCAATTCATTAATTTTCTCCAGTCTATGCTTTTGTGCCTCCGTTAGATCAAGTCCTAGCTGAACTTCCATCTTGAATGTTTGGATTTGGAACTCTATAGGAAACAAAACTTGCTTCCCATAAACAAGCTCATAAGGAGTATGGCCTGTTGTATTTCTCCATGTAGTTCTATAGGCCCATAAGGCTTCAGGAAGCCTATCTACCCAATCCCTTCTATGTAGATGAACAGTCTTTGTTAGGATTCCTTCAATGACTTTATTAGTGGATTCCACTTGACCATTTGCTTGTGGATGATAAGGAGTAGATGTTCTATGTCTGATTTTGTACTTCTCCATCATTTGCTCCACTAGCCTTGATGTAAATTGAGCTCCTTGATCTGTAACAATTTCCTTTGGGACACCAAAACGAGTAAAAATATCCTCAAAAAGAAAAGTAACTACAGATGATTCATTAGCAACAAGTAATGGTTTAGCTTCTACCCACTTAGTAACATAATCAGTGCAAACTAATATGTATTTCTTTTGTCTTGATGGAGGACTTATAGGTCCTACAAAATCCAAGGCCCATTTTTCAAAAGGTTCAATGTGTACCCGAGGTTGTAATGGCATCTCACCTGAAGGAGAAGGTTTCCCTACCCTTTGGCAACTGTCACACCTTTTGACATATTCCCTTGCATCTTTAAACAAAGATGGCCAATAATATCCTAAATTAAGGATCTTATAGGCTGTCCTCTTATCTGCAAAGTGTCCGCCACAAGGTTCATCATGACATGCCTTGAGAATCTCATGCATCTCATCTTCACGAACACACCTTCTAATGATCAAATCTGGACCTGTCTTGTACAACTCATTAGCAACCCATGAATATTTTTCACTATCACAAATGATTTTTCTTTTATCCCTTGCATTCATAATTGAAGGAAATTTTCCTGAAACTAAATAATTAGCAATATCAACAAACCATGGAGTTTGAGTAGAGACTGCAAAAAGATATTCATCAGGAAATTGATCTTCAACCGGAGTGTCATCTTTGATATTTTGAATTCTAGACAGGAAGTCAGCCACAGTGTTTTATTTTCCAGGCCTATCTAGAATAGTAATGTTGAATTCTTGCAATAATAACAACCATCTTATAACTCTACCATTAGTGATTGATTTATTCATTAAATATCTAATGGCAAAATGATCAGTGTGAATAAAAGTTTCATAGCCTGTTATATAGTGTCTAAATTTGTTAATGGCATGAACAACAGCTAAAAACTCTTTTTCAGTTACAATATAGTTTAACTCTGCAGGAGTCAAATTTTTACTGATATAATAGATGGCATAGGGAATTAAATCTTTCTGTCCCAATACTGCTCCCAGAGCTGTATCGGAAGCATCCGTCGAGATATGAAAAGGTAACTTCCAGTTAGGTCCCCTTAATATAGGTGCTTCAGAAATTTTGGTTTTCAGGGTTTCAAAAGCTAACTGGCAATCAGAAGTCCACTTAAATTCACAATATTTGGTGAGTAATTTGAAGAGAGGAGATGCTATTTTGGTGAAGTTTTCTATAAATCTCCGATAGTACCCCGTAAATCCTAGAAAACTTCTTACATCTTTTTGACAACTTGGAATGGATAGGTTAGAAATAACTTCAACTTTCGCTTCATCAACTCTAATCCCATCCCCTGAAATGTGGTGCCCTAAAACAATACCTTTAGTGAACATCATAAAACATTTTTCATGACTAAGAGAAAGGTTTGCTTCTTGACATCTTTTTAAGACCTTTTCCAAGTTTTCTAAAGCCTCTTCAAATGTATCCCCATAAACTGTAAAATCATCCATGTACACCTCTACACAGTCATGTATCAGATCAGAAAAAATTCCTAATACTGCCCTTTGGAATGTTGCAGGTGCATTGCACAATCCAAATGGCAATACTCGGTAGGCATAAGTACCCCAAGGACAAGTAAATTTGGTTTTATCTTGGTCTTCAAGTGCTACTTGGATTTGATTGTAACCACTAAATCCATCCAGGAATGAAAAGTACTTTTTACCTGCTAATGTATCTAATAATTGATCTATGAAAGGTAAGGGAAAATGGTCTTTAAGAGTAGCTTTATTCAGTTCTCGGTAGTCAACACACACCCTCCATTTTCCATTTTTCTTAGGTACAATTACTAAAGGGGAAACCCACTGACTATCTGAAATAGGATAAATGAAGTTAACATTTAACAATTTTTGTAGTTCTTCCTTGACAATTTCTCTAAGATTTGGATTCATCCGTCTTTGAGGTTGTCTAATTGGTTTACAATTTGCCTCTATATAGATGTGATGAGTACAAGTCTTGGGACTTATCCCTTTCATGTCAGTGTATTCCCATGCATATGCAGAAGAATGTCTCTGTAATACTTTGACTAGTTCTTCTTGTTGAGATTTTTCCAGGTTTTTGTTTATATTCAAGGTCTTGCCTGGAAAAATTTCACTTGTAGAACCGCCAAATTTGTCCATAGAATGAAGAGACATCTGTCTAGATGACAAGAACTCAATATTGGATTTCTCTTGAAATGATTCTTGTTTGTGCTCTGGAGAAGATTCAAAAATTTCTAGAGTATTCAGAATTTGATTATCTTCACTAATTTCTGAAATTGTGAAGAGTGGTTGCAAATATTCTTCATCCTCTATCCATTGAGTGTCATCTAGATCTGTAATTGTCCTAGCCGGAGGATATAAAGTGAATTTCTTTGTTGAACTTCCATCAGAAATATACATATCACCGGACCTACAACTAATAAAAGCATCAGCTGTAGCCAACCAAGGTCTTCCTAGTATGATAGGATGGCCTCCTAGATTATTCTTGGGTGTCAGGATCATGAAATCCACAGGGTACTCCCAAGAGTCTAGGGACACTGGAATGTCTTCTATTACCCCATCCGGTCTGATCACAGATCTATCTGCTAATTGTAATAGTGTGGGTGTAAAGAGAAGATTAGGAAGTTTCAGTTTGTCCATGATTTGTCTACTCATGATATTTATTGCTGCTCCTAAGTCAATGAGTGTGTTTTGAATTTCAATTCCATTGATGTGAATTTTGACAACTGGATTTCCCGGGTCAAGGTACTTTGGAATAGTAATCTTACCCATCATAATGTCTGCTATTTGTCCTAACAGTTGAATTTTCTTGGTTTCTCTTATTCTTTTTCTTGTTGTCTTCATACTCAACTCCTTTATTGTTTTGGCTAAAATTGGGATTTCCTTGATGGCTTGCAATAATGGAATTTTAATGCAAACATTTCTCAATTCATCCAAGAAATCATAATTAGGCACTATTATTTGTTTTTCTACACCTTTGTCAATTTGTAATCTTTCCGGAAAGGGAGGTATAGAAGTAGATGTGGATGGTTGCTCTAATACTGGAGTTGGGCTTATTGGATCTTTTTGTTTCAGTTTTTCAATGTTCTGGCCTTGAAAGGATGTTTCTTCCCCAAGACTTTTATTAACCCGTAGGGAGTCTTCCTCAGAATTATCTTGTTCTTGTATGATCACAGAAGGTTTCCTCTTCTCAAGTATCCTTCCAGACCTAAGTTGAACATCACTAAGGTCTAGAGGAGTAATTAAATAAGTTGGAAATTGTTGTCCTTCTATCATATATGTGTTCTGAGGATTCTTATTATTGGGGTTTGGTATGGGATGAGCTGGTAATTGATTGGATTTTTGAGGGAATGGTAATGGAAGTGGTTGATTTTGATGAGGTTGGTTCAAATGATGTTGTTGAGAATTTTGTTGAAAATTTTGTTGAAGATTTTGAGGAAAATTTGTTGAGGATTTTGAGGATAAAAATGTGGATATGGTGGATAGGATGGTGGATACTGATAATATGGAGAGTATCTTCCATAGGGACCTTGTGATCCTTGTGCCCAAGCTTGAGATTGATTTTGAAATTGGGGCCAAGGTTGCTGCCAAGAATTCCAAGGTGGAGGTTGATTATACATTTGATCATGAAATCCCTGTGTCTGAGATCCCTGCCAAGGTCTTCTAGATACAAAGTTAAGAGATTCTGTGGAATCTGTAGGAGTTTCTTCTTGAAAAACAGCCTTGAGACCAGGAAGAGAAGGAAAATTCTTGGTCTCATGTTTCTCAGAACAAATAACACAGGTTTCTACAACTTTTACATCTAAAGGACACTCTCTCAAGGCATGTTTCTTCCTACATTTGGGACAAAAGATTGCCAAAGCATCAGATTCAGCCTTTTGCTTGTTTTGTATCTTGAGGGTGTCTATTTGTTCACCAAGACTCCCTAAGATGTCAGATTTAAAATCATCAAGCATGTGTCCTATTTCTGATCTACTTACTGTCCCAGAAGCAGATTTACTTGCTCTTGCAAGAGCAGGATCTCTTGGACCTTTGACAGTTTTGGATTTCCCTCTGGAAAGGTTGATACATAACTCGGATATTTCAGGTAATGTGAGTTGTGATATATCCCCTTTTCCCATCATGTTAAGGATATCCAACCATTCATCCCTAATGGTTTTCAACAAAAGAGCTTTTAAAGTGTCTTGATCTAGGTTTTCCATTTGTGCCCTTTTTATGTTGTATTTAAATCTTTCCAACAAATCTTCTAATTTTTCATCTTCTTTTTGTATCATCTTGAACACTTCTTCCTTATGATTAACCGGCATACAATAATCCAAGTATCTCTCTAGAAATGCTTGTTTCATGTCTTCCCATGTCCTAATGGAACTACTGTTTAAACTCATAAACCACTTCAATGCTGCTCCTTTCAGATTTGAAGGAAATAATTTCAATTTTTGAGCATCTTGAAGATAGTCATAAGTCCTACACAGCACTTCAAATTCGAACAAGAAAGTTTCAGGATCCTCAGTTTTAAGTCCATAGAAGTTCGGAAGGACAGAAGGTGAAATGTTTTTCATGGTTGTATTGGTTTCTCCATCAAGTATAGGGAACCCAAAAGAGCTTCCTATTCTACCTCTTCCTCCATCTTCACCTCTACCTCCTCTTCCTCCTTCTCCTCTACCTCTACCTCTACCTCCTCCAAATAATGTGTGTTCTCCATTAACAACTCCTCCTCCTCCTTCTTCTGCCATGGTTGACTCTCCTGTGGAAGTAGAAAGATTTGTATCCTCAAAAGTTTTTGGATCCTCTTCTATGGCAGGTTCAATGGATGAAGTGGAAGGTTTCTCTAATGGAATAGGTGACCTTAGATCTTCTAGAAGTCCAGGATCAGTGAAGGATGGAAGATGGGTTTGAGTTGAAGGTGTACTAGTTCTGGATCTAGATGAAACAAGTGGTGTTCTAGATGTCAAACTTCTGCCTCTGCTGCTTATAAATCTTCCTCTTGAATCTCTCTCCCTACGCATAAAATTTTTTTTGGATGCTAAGAAACAAAGGTTACCTAGTTTTCACTTCCCCGGCAACGGCGCCAAAATGTTGTGCCTCAATCTAGTCTCCTAAACTGAGTTCATTTAATTGTCAACCAGGATTTGTAAACTGCTGAAGTGAAATGTAACATATGTACCTAGGTGCTTGTTTCCTAGTGCGTTGTATGTAGTGTTTTGTGATGTTTTGGTCTTTTATGTTGATTTATGATGTTTTTGGTCTTTTGAAGTTTTATGTTTACAATGAAAATGCCTAGAAAACTAATGAAAAAGAAATTGGTGGTCAAGAACACAGTTGAGCCTAATGTATGGAATGGAAAATGTAATCAAAAACACTGAAGCAACATCTAAACTATGACTGAATAGAAACAAGAGCTTAATGATGACAAATGACACAAACTAGACTTTGAGAATTGATCACTAAATATGCAAGTTTTCTAACTAGATAGTTAGACACTAATCATGATGCAACATTCTATTCTAAGCTCATCTATTCCATGACTAATTCCTAGTTCTATTCTGCAATTTCAATTGAATGTCACAGAGCCTATACTCAAAGAGTTATTGGTTTCTTTTCAAGGTAGTTCTGTTGAGGAAGAGCTCTGTTATGGTGAGGAATTTGCAGAGATATTTCAGACCTTGTAATGATGTTATCTTCTGTTCCTAAGGTTATGGATCACTGGTGGTTTTCAGAACAAAAAGATATTTGTAAATAATGAGGGTTGTCTTATGAGTCCTATCAACTAAAGTGATTTACTGTGCAAAGGATGACAATGTGACTATGAGATGTAAGTGCAATGAATTGATTTAAACATGAGCTTAAGATGCTTCTAAACTAGAACAATGTTAACTATAAGCCATCATCAAACTTGAAACGAAGTAGCTGGACATGAATTAAATGCAAAATGAAACTCTGGAGCGTTCTAACTAACATGCATTATTCTATGAAGTTACACAATCGGTTTGTTCATCATGAGTGATATTTTGGAAGAGTTCCTTCTTGTGGAAGAGGTAGAACAATTTTGACTGTGGACTTATATGCAATTGAAAGCAAATGAACTGAAAGCAAATGAAACTAAGTTGTCACATCACAGTCATATCTTGAACTTCTTAAGGATGTCTTGGAAGAATTTATTCTTGTGGAAGAGTGATTAGGACAAGTGAAACTATGATAGTGAAGACTAAAAACTACAACTAATTCCTACAATACTATAGCTATTCATCATTCGTTGTTATGATCTATTGGAAGAATGTCTTCTTGTGAAAGAACTGAAATGAATATAACTACAGTATCTAGTTAAAAACAAATACAAATTCAACTCCTATCCTACAGTACCATAGTCATTAAACATTCATCATTTTAGTCTATTGGAAGAGTGTCTTCTTGTGGAAGAACTGGAACGAATATGACTACAGTAGCTAGTTAAAAACAAATACAAATTTAACTCCTATCCTACAATACCATAGTCATTTAAACATTCATCATTTTAGTCTGTTGGAAGAGTGTCTTCTTATGGAAGAACTAGAATGAGTACGACTACAGTAGATAAAACAAAACAACTACGAATTCAAATGCAGAATGTAAAGACAGCTATGAAAAAATTATCTAGTTTACGCAAAAAGAAATCCGTTCAAGGGGCAGGGGCCCTCTACCACTTGACGGCATTCAACTCCAAATTAAATCACGCCTTCAAGATAATTTTGTCTGCTCCATTAACGATGCAATAGTTTGAACATAATGCTCTGTGTCTTCAAAGACGTAACACAGAGTTTTCACAAAATCTAGCAGCAAATCTAACACAAAATTTCTTAACTAAGCTCTCGGACTACTCAAGAGTTTATAAAGTAAATGCAAGTAACAATAATTACAATAATTTAGGAATGATGTCTTTCCTTATCCAAATCATTCTAGGAGTCTTTGAGGTGGCTGCGTGAAGGAGAAAAGACACCTGGACTGAGACAGTCCTAGTAGGAGTCTTCCTTCACAAATGTGTTCCCACGTACATAACCGTACCCAGAATTCATTTCCTCTTCCATGACGAGCAACACACCATGTACGCACAACGTGGATCATGCCCATATGCGTTTTTCCTCAAGAGGCCACCTGGAACATGCTCAAACATAAAGGTAGCTGCAGAATCGCCGGTTAGCTACGGAATGCCTGCATTCTGCAGCTAGTTCCGGTCAAAATGCTTAACAATGGAAACAATCACAAAATTC